>JAQPPZ010009930.1:0-297641 GCA_028583015.1 Wollemia nobilis
AAAAATAACCCTATGCAAAGGATCCTCAACATGGAACTTCATATCAGATAGCTTGTAATTGATAAAAACATATTAGATGGTTAGTCAATGAGGGAAATTATGTAAATTTTTGGTCTGATGCTTGGTTGAAGCCTTAACCTCTTATATTTGACCCAAAATGGTAACCTTTGGCTCAAGATACCTAGCTTTTAAAGGTCCAAATGTAAAATACAATATTAATATGAGCAACAACTCCATATCATGGATTTATTTTAGTAACCTAGTTGAAGGATAGGAACTAAAAACAATGTAGATGAACTTAAAAATATGCTTCAAGAGTTTTATTTACCAATATTTACAATAAAGGATGATTTGGTTTAGAATCTATCAAAGGATGGTGTATATCCATTCAAGTTGGGATACACAGGTTTAGAGCAATCAAAATATTCTACTCCTAAATATTTTTCTTATAAGAATGTCTTGTCATTTGAGGCTCTTCATAAGGCCTCAAAATTCCTTTGGTTAGTAGTTCAATGTAATATTATTATAGGAGAGAGCTGAAAAAGAAGAGGATAGTGTGATAAGTATTGAGAAACATCATACCATTTACTTCTTCATTGTCCCTTTGATCATAGCATTTGTCAGGAGTGAAACTGGAGGGGATTTTTTATTGATAAAAATGTGTTACATATATAGGCAGAAGGCCTATATGATGAACATGACACTTGTCAATGAAACTGACAAGTGTCAAACTGAAGGCATAGTGCACTTTAACTCTAACATTCCCCCTTAAAGTGCACTATCCTAACTAAAGAAAAAACAAAGCAAGTCAACATTAGGTAACATTCCCCCTTAATGTTGAATTCTCTAAAAGATAACCTATCATCCTCTTTTTTTTTTTTTTTGGTCTGGGCTCGTGCTCTTTGCGCTTGGCTCTCCAACTATGAATAATGCTAGATCCACTGTGTATACATCTTGGTCTATTGCCTCAGGGTCAGCCACTTCAACGGGTCTGTTGCCACTGGGTCAGCCGTCTAAGTGCCTCGGGGTCATCATGGGTGCCTCAGGGTTAGCCACTTCTGGGTCTGTTGCCTCTGTAGGTCATCCTTAGAGGATGTTGCCTCTCGTAGGTCACTGACTAGATTCACCATGAGTATGAAATCCCTCCTCATGGTGAACTCAATCTAGAAGGTGTCGGTCTCTGCCGAAAATGCACCTAATGAAAGGAAAAACAAGCCATATAAGAGTGTCGGTCTCTGCCAAAAATGCACTCAATACAATAAAATGAGCCATAGATCCAAATAGGAGGATAGAAGAAGAAAAGAATAGAATCTTCTAAAGTGTCTTCATCTGTAGTCTTCAGAAGTAGATCCGGAAACAACCTTGGATAGAGTCTAGGGTGTCTTTGTCTGTAGTCCCTAGTATAAGTGTCCTTATGGTGACCATGTCATCTCACCGAAATGCATGGGTAACCAACCGTTGCATTCGCCAAGTGTATAGAAAAGATCACTAGGTACAAGGATCACATATGAAATTACCTTGGGAGTGTCGGGTACAACCGAGAGTGCACTCCAAGGTATAAGAAATTTGAGGCTAAAAAAATCAAATGAAACAGCCTCAAAATTACAATATGACACCACCATTGTGTCCATCACGGAAAAACGTTTCCAACGACTATAAATACCCCTATACTTGTGTCTGAATGGGGCCTTCATCATTTGAAAAAACCATCATGCCTATCTAAGGCAGCAAAATAAACTTCAGGAATATCATATTCCTGGCATCGCACTGTGGTGGAATAAAAGGACAGACTCAATTTCCCTCATAGGGGAATTACATGGGCCATGTGGGCCTTACAATTCCACTTAACTATCAACGTGGAAAAAATTGGCCAATGTCAGCCACGAGCACTCCCTATTCTCCATACAATTTGAAAAATACAACTTGAAAAAATGGTTCCTCCACTTTAGTGTATTTTCCCAAACATTTTAAAAAAAAATTCTAAGTGAACATATTACCCCATGATTTTTAAAACATCATCAGGCCCTTGAGAAATAAAAGGACCACTCCACTCATAAAAAAAATGTGTTGAGACACATGGCACGGTAGGTTCTCATCCACTGGACACTTCTTCTGGTTGCAGTTTCTAAATCTACACTGGTCAACACGCCGCTTGTTGCACGGCCAGCCGAGCTCCACAGGAACATCCGATTATGCCAAAACTTTATAGGTGGAGGGAGGCAAACATCGTTCATGGCATATAAAGCTATCTCATGGGCCCAACGTCTTCACCATAGTCTGGAGAAAAATACGAATCACGAACAACAGCATCTGATGGGATTGTCGCAGTGGAGATCAACGTGCCAAGAACTGTCACGACAATACGAGCTATCGGACGCCGACGTGTGTCTCGTTCTTGACTCGCTTCTGCTAAAAAAAAATTCCTTCTCCACCATTCATCTTTTGCCCAAAAAATGTCATCATCTTGTTTGGATTTGAAAAATTAGGGCTTTCCATTGCAAAAATATACACAGCTCAAAATGGTTAAACACCACAAACACTATTTGAAGATGAACACCATGATCACTGCAGTTCCAGAAAAAAAATATCATATCTTCATTGGCAGTAATGTTGGTGGGAACAGTCGGGCAAAATCATGCGCTCCACATCCTTGCTTCATCAAAACTTTGAAAATACTGTCACTTCATCTACACATCAATACATTATCTCAATACACAACCCAAAGCTTCAGGAAGGAAGAAACAGCAACCTCCATGATCTTTACGCCCAGATCTAGAAACTACACTGTGTGTTCAGGTCTTTGGCCTCACTGCACAGCAGAAGTATGGTCCTCCATGGGAAAAAACTGTAGTTGACATCAAATCTTTCACCGATCAGACGTTTTCAACAGGGAGACTTTGTCATCCTCTTTGCAACTTCAACATTGGACAAATTCCACCATATCTAACTCGGCAAAAAATCACTCTCAACACAGAGATCATGGCAAACAGATAGCAAAAGACCACCATGCTTTTGCTGCGACATCATACGCGAACACGAATCAAACCTTTGTTTCTATTAGTACATCTGTTGCTTCCTGTACAGACTTTAGCAAACAAAAAAATTTGTGATTCAAAGACTCTGACCACACATCTGCACCGAATTCCATGAACCGCTCCAATGACTGAAGGCTTCTTAAAAAATATAACATCCAAGCAAGTCCATACAAGAAGACTGGTAGCTGCACATACGTTGGTATTCAAAACGGCCATAGATGAAACAACATTGGCAGAATAAGGGCCACCCCCATTAAAGCCACACCATCCCAACCACAAAAAAAATAGCTCCAGCCAGCATAAGCAGCACATTGTTTGGGGGAAATCTTTCACGGTCCTTTGTTAGCCTAGGTCCTACCCAATAAGCTACAGTGAATCCTGTAATTCCAGACCTGAAAAATCAATGACACCCCACTGGAAAAGGAAACCTCCCCCACAAACTAAAAGCGCCTATAGTATATGAAAAGGTGAGCCATAATTTTTTTTCAAAAATTTGGTTTCTGATTCATCCATCAAGGATGAAGAGCATACTCCCTATTTTGAAAAAAAAATTGGGAAAAAGAAGAAATGAAATATGGGGGAAAAAGATGAGGGAGGGACCGACATTGGTGCCGGGAGTGAGCCCAACGATAGCCAGATTGAGGTGAGTTTGGGCTGGCTTGGCCCCAGCAGGTATTGGTTCTGCGCTGCCACAGGAATAGATCCACCGCAAACGCTCCATCACCTCGTAGAGAGAGACGCACATTGTGGGCATTTGTAACAGGCCAAAAATTATCGACCATCTCTGAGAGCAGTAAAGCCTTCCCACCAGAACGCAATAACCACAAAAATGGTGTGCAGATACGAAGCTATCCCAACACAGACTCAAGTTGCAAATACATTTACTAGGCCAAGAAGCAGTATACGCATCTCCATGTAGGTTAGCCGCCACATTACTAACGCGTCGCTCTCTGATCCGACTGCACCTGCCATGGATCCTTCTGCAACTCATTGTCGACACTGCTTCTGCTATGTACAGAGGCTACACAGGTCCAAAACTAATGACAATTCCTGATAAAAAAATGGCTTTGAGCTCACAATGAGGTTGCTAAAATATTTTGTTCCCAATAGAAAGGCATTCGACATTACTATGGAGGAGATATCGAGGATTTCTGGCTAATTGGGCATATTTTTTTGGCTTGGGACGATTCGCCCTCGACGAGCAGCACAAACGGAAACAGACCCGTTTGAAGCACACTCGGGCTTAAGGTGGAGTAACATTCGTTCTCTTTCTCCATCGCCCCCTGTTGTTATCTCTGTCCACTGCTTCGTTTTGAAGATCAATACGGACTACTAAGCTGTAAAAGTTTGTGGTATGAAGAACATTACGTTCTCGCCTGGAGCTTCAGTACAGATGGAGTCGCACCGGCCCTAAATGTCTCTCATCTTCCTTCCTTCGTACAGAGCAAACCCAGCCGGCGACTCAGAGTCCCCATCATTGCAGCTGTCGTTGTTGTTCTTATCTTGCTTTGCAGTATAGGTGGGATTGTGGTGCCTTTCAGATTATAAACATTGATGCCATATGTTCTCTTAAAAAAAAAATCTCTTCACAGTTTGCTGCTGCCATATGTTCTCTTAAAAAAAATTTGCTTGTGCTCCTTCCGAAACCCCACACTCATTTGGGACCATGGATCTGCAAACCCTAAAAAACTAAAAAAAATCCCTAAATTAAAAATCTTACCATCTAGTTTCTGATCCATCAAATGATGGAGAGCATACTCCCTCGGTAAAAAATTTAAAAAATTGGGAAAAAAAAAAATTAGGGGGAGGGAGGATTTCCATGAGGGAAATCCCCCCTCAAGGGGTTTCACAAGGCAGGGAAAGCCCGCTCTGATACCAAATGTTGGGAGTGAAACTGAAGGGGATTTTTTATTGATAAAAATGTGTTACATATATAGGCAGAAGGCCTATATGATGAACATGACACTTGTCAATGAAACTGACAAGTGTCAAACTGAAGGCATAGTGCACTTTAACTCTAACATTCCCCCTTAAAGTGCACTATCCTAACTAAAGAAAAAACAAAGCAAGACAACATTAGGTAACATTTTTTTTTTTGTAAGGAGGGAAAACTTATGGGATTGATATTATTCATAAAATAGGTTACAATATATAGGCAGAAGGCCTATATGATGAACATGACACTTGTCAATGAAACTGACAAGTGTCAAACTGAAGGCATAGTGCACTTTAACTCTAACAAGCATTTGGGGTTACTTTTTTTCTAAATATAAAAATATATTGGGAAACTTGATGGCTTTTTATCCAAATTATCATAGGACCTAAATATCCAAAATCTCAAGTAATTTCAAATAGTAGAGCAATTGAATATTACTTACTAATGCAATAACATAAAGAAATCACTTACAATTTTTCACAAAATTTGTATACTAGCTTTATTAAATTTTCATTCCATTTCTAAAAACAAAACTTGGAGCTTTGTCTTCATAATATAATCATAGAAAAGTGAATCTTGAACCTGCTCTCCTCACATATTCGAGAGATGCAACCTTTTCTATTCCATACATAAGACATGCCCCTTGACTTCTTATCTTGGCACTTGTATACATGACTCTTGACTTTATATTAACTTAATACATGACACTTGTGAACATCATACACATACAAATTCTACTCTAATATTTACGTTGATACTTTTACATTCTAACCAAATAATGTAATATTCTCTAACACCCCTCTGTATTACATTATTTGGTATAAACTCTTTTGGAGAAAATAGAAAGTTTTGAAATAATTAATATTTGTTTTGACCAAGTGCTTTTATAAAAAATATACAAATTGATCTTCAATAGACACGTGTTTTATTTTTATATGATAATCCTATACACGATCTCTGATAAAGTGACACTGAGCTTCAATATACTTTGTACTTTCATGAATCATACGATTTTTGATCAATTTAATAACTCCTTGATTGTCATAATTTAGTATTATCAAATTTCTTTTGATCCCCATATCTGACAAGATATACTGTAACCAAAGTGCTTCACATATTGCATCTATTATTTCTTGATATTCTGGTTCTCTTTTAAGAGAGCTACTATAGGTTGTTTTTTACTATACCAACATATAGGTCCTAACCCAAGATATAACACATATCCTAATGTTGATTTTGTGTCATATATAGATCCAAAATTATTTGAATCTAAATATACGTATAAGAAAAATTAGTATTCCTCATATAGTTCAATCCATACTTTGTGGTTTTGTTAATGTATTGTAGTATTCCTTTTGTATCTTTTTAATGGTTTTATATAGGTTCTTGTATAAACCTAAAAATATAGTTTACAACAAAAACAATACCAAGCTAGGTATTGATTAAATATAAAATACTTCCAATTAATTGTTGATACGTAGTAGCTAAAACTGATGATGTCTCATCATATCTTGATAATTGTAATCCTTGTTCTATAGGTGTATCTTTAGGTTTACAATTTGTCATTCTATATCTTTCCAATTGTTATTTTGCATATTTTATTTGAGCGGTTGTAATGCTATTTTCATTTTGATAAATTTTTAAACTAAGGCAATAGTGAAGAAGTCCTATATGTGTCAAAATCCTTCTCTAAGTCCTTTTTTACTTCATTTATCAAACTTTTTAAACTTCTTGTGATTATTATGTCATCAACATATACTATAAGAATTATTTTATTTGATCCATCCCTTTTATATAAATATTTGATTATGTTATAATTTGATTAGATTTATGTTGTAGCAAATGATCATTAATTTTTATGTACCATGCTCTTGGTGCTTGTTTTAAACCATATTATAGATATTTATTTAACTTATAGACCTTTTGTTCCTATTATTTAATAATAAAACCTATTGTTTGAGCCATATATACTTCTTCTATATCACCATTAATAAATGCACTTTTAGCATCTATTTGATGAATTTTCCACCTAATTTGAGTTACTAAAGCACAAATTGTTCAAATAATAGTCATTTCTATTGTAGATGCAAAATTTTCTTCATAATCTATTCCTTCTATTTGAGTATACCCTTTTGAAAATAATCATACCCTATATTTGTCAAGAGATCCATCTAACTTATACTTTATTTTGTAAACCCATTTGCACCATACTATTTTCTATCCTTGAGGTAGATTAACTAATTTCCATATTTTATTCTTCATTAATGTTGCATATTTTGATTCCATAGGTGTTTTCCATTCTAATTGTCTTACAACATATTGAATAAATGAGGGTTCTATTAAACTCATCAATCCCATATTTATCCTTGTCATATTGTGGGTTTGAGGTCTTGTAGTGGTAAGGTCTAGCATTTGCTCAAGCTTTGAATTCTTGAGTGTAGCTATATACCATTTTGCATCTTTTCTTTGAGATGTAATTATTGATTTTGTATTTTCAACTCACTCACTAAATATTTCTAATTTCAATTCTTCACTAGATTAATTTTCTTCATCTAAAATATTTAGAATAGATCTTATATCAAATTCTTCATCTTTAATAATATCTTAGTTTTCTTCATCAAAAACTACATCTCCGCTCATAGTGTTTTTTTGTGATTGGATCAATTACTCTATACCCTATTAAATTGTCATCATACCCAAGAAATATTTTACATATAGTTTTATCATCTAGTTGTATCCTTTTTTTTGTTGGAACATGTACACATGCCATACATCCAAAAATATTTAGGTGTTCTATTGAAGGTTTTCATCCTGACCATACTTTTTCAAGAGTAATACTTTTAAGCATCTATGTAGGTGATCTATTATGTATATATGCTACAGTATTAACAAGTTTTGCCCAATATTGAATACCAAGATGTGTTTCTTTTAACATACAATAAATCATTTTCATAATGGAATGATTTCTTCTTTCTATTATACCATTTGGTTGAAGTGAAAATTTTATCTTTTTATATCCTTAAATTGTAGAAATGATTCAAATTATTTTGATAAAAATTCTCCTCCTCTACCAGTTGAATATTTTTAATAAATTTTCTTATTTTTATTTCTACAAGTTGCTTAAATTGTTTGAAGCAACTAAAGTCTTAAAATTTAAGTTTCAGGAAATATACCCACATTTTTATAGAGTAATCATCATCAAATATTTGAAAATATCTATGTCCTCCAATGCTTGTAGTGTCCATTAATCCACATAGATATGTATATGTTAATTTTAATAGTTCCTAAGCTTTGTATTTGTTGAATTCAAAAGGTATTCTATGTTGTTTTCCTACAAGACATATCGTACAAACTATAGATTCCCATGAAATTTTGGGTAGTGCTTTGACCATTTGATATTTATTCATCTTATTCAAATAATATACGCTTGTATATCCTAACATCCTATGCCAGAGTTCTTTGGTTTCTAGTATTTTTGTTTCTAGAGCAACATTTGATAACTTGTCTAGAACGAATAGACCATTTATATAAGAACTAGAAGCTATATATTTTTCTTGTTTGGTAATAAGACATTTATTTTTGTTTTTAATTACTCTAAACTCAAATTATAGTTTTTATCCATGATTTGAGATATTGAGAGGATATTTGTAGTCAATCTAGGAACATATAATACATTTTTTACTATGCATTTTATTCTTTGAAAATTGATTAAAATATGATGCAGGAGCATCCGGTGGTAGCAGAGCAGTCTCTCGCCAACAAAAAAAATTCTAAGTGTTTGCCTTGGTGTCGCGATATCACGATAGGAAAAAGTGTCGCGATATCGCGACATGTCACGTTTTTGCGACTCAGGGAGGAGAGAGGAGGCGCAAAGGAGAAATGTCATGATTTCGTGACATGTCGCGAAATCGCGATCGGAGCAGGTGAGAGAAGGTGCCCGAAAGAAATGTCACGATTTCATGAAATCACGATCAGAAGATGAAAGAAGGCGCAAGGGAGGAAAAGCGTCGTGATATCGTGACATGTCGCATTATCACGACAAAATGACAAAGCAAGGCGTATGAGTGAAAAATGTCATGATTTCGTGACATGTCATGAAATCGTGACCGAAGTAAGAAAGAGAAGGCGTACATAGAAGATGTCACGATTTCGCGACATGTTGTGAAATCACGACCGTAACAGAGGAGAGAGAGGGTCCGAGGAAGAACATCGCAAAATCATGACCAAAGGAGCAGGAAGAAGGCAAAAAGGAAAAGATGTCGTGATATCGCAACATGTCACGATTTCACGACCAAAGGAAAGAGAGAAGAGCCGAAAGGGGAGATGTCGTGATATCGTGACATGTCACGATATCACAACCCAAAGGAGAAGAAGACAACGAGGAAAGAAATTGTTGCGATATCGCGACATGTCGCGATATCATGACCCGAGGGAAAGGAAAGGCAGCGAGGAGAAAAATGTTGCGATATCATGACATGTCACGATATCGCGACCCAAGGGAAAGGAAAGGCAGCGAGGAGAAAAATGTTGCGATGTCGCAAAATCATGACCCAAACGAAAAGGAGAGGTAGCGAGAAGGAAAATGTCATGATATCGTGACATGTCACGATATCGCGACCCGACTAAGAGGAAAGGCAACAGGAAGGAAAATGTCGCGATATCGTGACATGTCACGATTTCGTGACCCAAAGAAGAAGGCAACAAGGAAGAGAAATGTCATGATATCGTGACATGTCACGATATCATGACATACTGCTAGTTCATGATTCGAGAAGGCACGCGTTACCAGGCAGTGTTTCCCAAGGCGGTCAAAGGCCTCATTAATGCATGATTGCTTGCCCAAAAAGTTTGTTGAGCATGGCGGCCACTCGACTACTATGCCCAGAGGTCAGAGATGTTCAGATGGCTCTTGAATGCGTGTTTCCATGGCTGACCCGATGTCAGTTGCCAGTGAAGATAAAAGATGAAAGGTTTAGTCAGAAAAGAAGGTGGAGGAGCCGAGTTTTGGTATTGGGGAGATTGTATTCTTCCTGGGAGCATAGGAAGATCATCGAACATGAGGCAGCTTGCAAATAAAAGAAAAAAAAAAGGAAAACTATGCCTACGGGCTAGTATTGTAAATTTTCTTTTGAAATTTTAATGAAATGAAAGCTTGATCGATGAAGAAAGTAGTATTTTGGAAAGCGAAATTTGGCCCCCCCATCAAGTGGTATCAGAGCAGGAGTTCCTGAGTGTGTAAACAGATCATCGAACGTGAGGTAGTTTACACCAGGATCTGTGGAAGAGCTTGTAAGAGAAACAAGCAGAATGCCTCCATGAAGAAATCATGGTGGTGGAAGAAATATGGTGCCAGCAAAAAATTTTAGAGCTTTGTAGAGGCAAGTTCAAGCCCTACAAGAGGATCTACATAGAGGAATTGAACCCAGAGGAGAAGAAGGAAGTGAAGATGAAGTAGATGAAGAAGAAGACCACTTTGAGGAAGAAGAAGAGGCTATAGATCCTGCACAAGCCAGGTTATACAGAGCCATCTCCCATATTGGAAAGAAACCAAAGATGGAGGTTTCTGTGTACTCTAGAAATCTAGATCCAGAGGAGTTGATTGATTGGATCAATGATTTGGAAGAATACTTTGAGTATGAAGAAGTTGAAGATCCTGATAGGGTCAGATTTGCCAAGACCAAGCTGAAGGGTCATGCCAACATCTGGTGGAAGGGAGTACAGCTGGAAAGAAATAGAAGAGGAAAAGAGAGAATAACAAGATGGGAGAGAATGGTAGATAAGCTGAAGAGACAGTTTATCCCTATAGATTATGAATTGGATCTGCTAAGGAAAATGCAGATTTTGAGACAGTCCAGCAAAACTATCAAAGAATACACAAAGGAGTTCAATAATATCTCCATCCAAACTAGCCATTCAGAGGCTAACAAGGAAAAGGTAGCCCATTATATTAATGGGTTACGATCAAGTATTCAAGAGGAGTTGAGTCTGGTTAGGATTAGCACCATTGAAGATGTTTACTAGTTTGCTCTAAAGGTTGAAGAGAAGCTAAAAATAAGGTTTGAGGGTAAGAAAAGAGGAAGAGATCATGATGCAAGAACTGGTGGAAGAATAGATGGAGGATGAGATGAGAAGAAAGAAGAAGCTAGCTGCAGTCAAGATCAGAAGGGAGATAATGATTGCAGATCCCATGGTCAGAACAACTACCAAAGAGGAAGAGGTAGATCTGGACGTGGGTATGGAAGAGGAGGATTTCATGGAACCTGTTTCCACTATGGAGAAGAAGGACATCGAGCATTCGAGTGTCCACAACATCGAGAAAATATGGATAAGAGACCTGAGGGTCCTGCAAGAGCTACTATAGTAGATGAAGATGCTGAATCAAAACATTCTGAGGAGGCAAAGAAGAGAAGTGATGTTCACAAGGATAACCTTGTTGAATGAGGGGAAAGGATCAGACCAGAGGAGGAGCCTATTCCACATAAGGTGCAAGAGTTCGGGTAAGGTATGTAATGTGATTATAGATAATGGTAGTACTAATAACTTGGTTTCTGAAGAAATGGTTACTAAGTTACAACTAGAGAGGAGGAGACACCCGCATCCATACCGGATTGTGTGGTTGCGGAAGGACCATAGGACATTGGTCAGTGAATAGTCCTTGGTCAAATTTAATATTGGGAATTACTATGATGAGGTCTTGTGTGACATCCTGCCTATGGATGATTTCCATTTGTTGTTGGGAAGGCCATGGCAATTTGATCGATGTCTAGTGCATGATGGTCGTGCCAACACTTACTCAGTGATGAAGGATGGAGTGCACCATAATTTGAAGCCCTTGAAGGAGGTGGGCAAAGGAGTATGTAGCAACACTAGAATCTATTTGCTGAAGGGGATGGATGATAGGAGGTTGCTGACAACAATGAGGGTGGAGGTTGAAGAGGTTGGAGATTTTGCAAGTTGTGAGAAGGTGACAGAACAACACAAAAGTGAAGATCACTTCTCAATCCACCTCGGCTGTCTGATGCAGGAGCATCTAGTGGCAGCAGAGCAGTCTCTCGCCAACAAAAAAATTTCTAAGTGTTTGCCTTGGTGTCACGAAATCGTGACAGGAAAAAGTGTCGCGATATCGTGACATGTCACGTTTTCATGACTCAGGGAGGAGAGAGGAGGTGCAGAGGAGAAATGCCACGATTTTGTGACATGTCATGAAATTGCGACCGAAGCAGGTGAGAGAAGTTTCTCGAAAGAAATGTCACAATTTTACGACATGTCGTGAAATCGCGACCGAAGCAGGAGAGATAAGACGAGGAGCAAAGATGTCACGATATCGCGACATGTCACGAAATCATGACTAGAAGATGAAAGAAGGTGCAAGGGAGGAAAAGTGTTGCAATATCGTGACATGTCGCATTATCATGACAAAATGACGAAGCAAGGCGCAAGAGTGAAAAATGTCATGATTTCGTGACATGTCACGAAATCACGATCGAAGCAGGAAAGAGAAGGCATACGTAGAAGATGTCATGATTTCATGACATGTCACAAAATCATGACCGTAACAGAGGAGAGAGAGGGTCTAAGGAAGAACATCACAAAATCATGACCGAAGGAGCAGGAAGAAGGCAGAAAGGAAAAGATGTCACGATATCACGACATGTCACGATTTCGTGACCAAAGGAAAGAGAGAAGAGCCGAAAGGGGAGATGTCATGATATCGTGACATGTCGCGATATCGCGACCCAAAGGAGAAGAAGACAGCGAGGAAAGAAACTATCGCGATATCGTGACATGTCACGATATCGCGACCCGAGGGAAAGGAAAGGCAGCGAGGAGAAAAATGTTGCGATATCATGACATGTCACGATATCACGACCCAAGGGAAAGGAAAGGCAACGAGGAGAAAAATGTCATGATATCGTGACATGTCGCGATATCATGACCCGAAGGAAAGGAAAGGCAATGAGAAGGAAAATGTCACGATATCGTGACATGTTGCGAAATCATGACCCAAACGAAAAGGAGAGGCAACGAGAAGGAAAATGTTGCGATATCACGACCCGACTAAGAGGAAAAGCAACAGGAAGGAAAATGTCGCGATATCGTGGCATGTCATGATTTCATGACCTGAAGAAGAAGAAGGCAACAAGGAAGAGAAATGTCGCAATATCATGACATACTACTGGTTCACGATTCGAGAAGGCACGTGTTACCAGGTGGTGTTTCTCGAGGTGGTCAAAGGCCTCATTAATGCATGATTGCTTGCCCAAAATTTTTTTTGAGCATGGCGGCCACTCGACTGCTGTGCCTAGAGGTCATAGATGTTCAGATGGCTCTTGAATGCATGTTTCCACAGCTGACCCGGTGTCAGTTGCCAGTGAAGATAAAATATGAAAGGTTCAGTCAGAAAAGAAGGTGGAGGAGCCAAGTTTTGGGATTGGGGAGATTGTATTCTTCCTGGGAGCGCAGGCAGATCATCGAACGTGAGGCAGCTTGCAAATAGAAGAAAAAAAAAAAAAGGAAAACTACGCCTGCGGGCTAGTATTGTAAATTTTCTTTTGAAAGTTTAATGAAATGAAAGCTTGATCGATGAAGAAAGTAGTATTCTAGAAAGTGAAATTCGCCCCCCCATCAAAATATCCCCTACTCATTTGACCTCATATTTTCTATTATCAACTATGGCAATTGGTTTTATATATTGCTTTTAAAAAAAATTGAACCATCATTTATCTCTTGTCATATGTCTTCTTTCCCCTGAATCAATATACCAATAATTTTAACAATGATGTTTTGTGTTTGTTGACATGATTTATTCCTTTTGAAATTGACTTCCTTATCTCTCCAAATTTTAGAAATTTAAATTTATCAAATTGAAAAAATTAATTTGCAAAAATAAAATATTTGAGTTGAATTCCTTTTAACTCCCAATTTTAATCAATTCTAAATTTTCAACTTTTCACTTTTCCCTAAATTTATAATATTTTATTTTCAAAAAATTAAATTAAAAATTTTCAATTGAACTTATCACTCCAAAATTAAAAACTTTAGAAACTTTAATTAAGTGCTATACTTCATAAAAAGTGCTAAATTCTATGGTGCTTACCCGAAATTTAAATTGGATGCATACCTTTCACCTTCAATGTGATCATCAATATCATGCTCCATCAGGATATATGTTAGTGCCAACATTTTTTAAATCAAATATAGAATATGTTACACCTTCCTATTCTTAATGTTTCACAGATGCATGTAATTCATTTCTCCTAGGTGTTGTTCCTTTTAAACGTTGTTGTAGCTTTCTCAATTTTGAGGACTACTTCCTCTTTTACCAATTGCTACTATAATTTATCCCAAGGACTATTTCCTCATCACAAATCATCATTGCTAAAAGAACCAATTATTTTTTCTTGGTGTACCATGTGTTGCCGCTAGATAAACTAGATATTATTGTAACTTCTATACTTTTCTCAAGGTTATGATCCTTGGATAGCAATATTGCCTCCTCTCTTGAGTAATGGTTTTCCCTTCTCTCCTAAGTAATGGCTTTGTTACCTTCTTTCCTAAGAAATGACATTGTCTTTTCTTCTATTAGATCTAAACTTGGCATGGTACCAAATGTAGTGCTTTTGATCACACTTAAATATTCAATGTTCTCTTAGAACATTCCTTTGTTATCCACTTCTGCTTCAGGTAGGAAGAGTTAGGGTCTTCTCCAAATCGGATGACTTTTATTTACAACACCCCAACTTAGACTGCTTAATTTCCTTTCTTCCTCTTAGTTGCAAACTCTCTTATTTTCATACATTGATTTCTAACCAATGCTATATTTTAGCTTCACTTCTATATATCAGAATATTCTACCTCAAAGATAGAACCACAACATTTGCCCTTGACCACTCTTAATTTTTTGTTCTTTTCTAGACAATAAGTTAATCAAAGCTTATATATATATATATATATATATATATATCTTAGCCCATGTACTTTTCAATGCACTTCACAAATTATACTTGTACAATATGAATTATTTAAAAATAATGTCAAGGTATTTAATAACCCAAAACTTATCTTGGCCTACGTTTTCTTCACATGGCTCTTCCTCAAAATTCACACCAAAGTTTTCCTTTTATGCTAGCAATAGAGACTACTTGAAGTAGCTTTGAATGAGTCTATATAATGAAACACTGATACCATTGGTGGATTTTTAGCCAAATTATCAAAAGACCCAAATATCCAAAAATCTTAAATAGTATATCAACTTAATATTACTGACTAATGCAATAACATAAAGAAAGTACTTACATTTTTTATAGAATTTATAAACTAGCTTTATTCAATTTCTATTCCATTTCTCAGTACAATACTTGTAGCTTTGTATTCATAATATAATCTTAGAAAAAGTGACTCTTGAACTTTCTCTCCTCACATATTTAGGAGATGCAACCTTTCCTATTCCAAACACAAGACATGCCTATTGAATTATTATCTTACCACTTGTATACATGACCCTTGACTTTATATTAACTTAATACATGATACTTATGAACATACTACACATACACACTCTACTCTAATTGTAGCACCCTAAAATTGGTGCAGTAAAACCTTGGTAAATATTTAAATTTGAATTTTAACCCCGAACCGCCCGTTAACCGCCTGTTAAATCGCTCTCCCCATTTTCCGTGCCATTTTTAGGATTTGTTGTGACCGTTGGACGATATCGTCACCGATCAGATGATATCGCCTCAGATCGGACGATTTCGTCTGGAATAGAGCGTCCAGACGATTTCGTCCCAAAACTGATTTTTCAAAATTAGTTTATGTTTCAACGACATCTCTAAGTTGGTAAGAAGCGTGTCTGCACCGTTAGAGACCTCCCCCGTTGGAGATCTTCCAGATTAGGATGATCTCCAACCTCCTAACCTCCCTCCTAAGCCTATTTAATCTTAGGACCTCCCCTTGACCTTCCCCTGGCTGAATTTCTCTATAATTTAAGCTTTACAAGCATTAGAATACCTTGGATCACTACTTGCCTTTGTCCCTTTCGAAGTTTTCTTGCAGGAACCTCATTGTTTTTCAGTCGGAGCAAGCTCAGATGATCTTGTATGATTTCGAACGATCACGCCACAATTCAAGATGATTTTGTATTTTGCAGGCGATTTCGACTGTAGCCAACATTGGGGGCAATCAGTGCCCTGAGTTTGCATTCTTTGTCCATTATCTACTGTTTTGTTTTGCATTAGTTAGGCTTATTATTATTTTGCATCTTGGAGTTCACCTCATGTAGCGTAGATGCATGATATAATCAAAGTTAGTCATTAAAACAATAAATTTTACTTAATTTGTTATCTAAAGTTATCATTCTAGCATTCATACTTTCTTTTCTATCATTTTCCCTTGCTTTTGCAATTGTATTTTTTGTTCTTGGTATCCATTTCTATAATTGTAGGTCTCTGACGAATTCATCAAATTAGAGATGATCTTGTCAAATTAGAGACGATCTTGTCAAATTAGAGACGATCTTGTCATCAGAGACAATATTGTCAGATCACAGATGATTCTGTCATATCAGAGATGATCTAGACTGCATCAAGCCTCAGAATCTCCATCAAACATCCAGAAATAGGTATGTTATTTTTCTTTTAGAATAGTCTTTGTATTTCACAACCATTTCTGCTTTTTGTATTCATTTAATTTGCATTTTCATAATAGTATAACTTAGATTCATTTGGCCAAACCTAGGACTTGGATGATTAAAGTTAAAACTGAACACATCAAACTCATTCCCAACCTAGGCATGGAAACTACCACTAAAAGTTTCCTGGTGAACCCCACCATCCATTGAAAATTCACCCTTATACACCTCCCTCGAGAGGCGGGACCTTCAAAGGGCCTCTCAGTCCGAGGTATTGTCCCATCCTTTTCACATCCCCCTTTCGGGCACGGATCCTATAGCCTGAAGGTAAGGGTGTGAAAAATTTGGAGCGATACATTTTGGTGAACCCGACGTGAAAAACTAAAAACCTTTTGAAAACAATTCAATTCAATCCAAAAAAAAAAAACAAAACATAAATGCATTTAGAATCAAAGATTGCATGTCATATTTAGATGGTAGATTATAATAAAAGACGAGATGTCACCATTAATGTTGAAAATCAATTAGTAGCTATAGAGATTACTTTTGTGCTTAGAGTACCTCAAACAAATAGGGTTCAACCTTTGTGGGACGAACTTAATAGGAGATTAGATCTCATTTCATCTAGAGCAATTGAACTTAGGCAAATCAAGAGGTTTGTCCTAGATAGAATCCTGGATCTCGATCAAGTGATTTTGTATCATGAACTTCAGAGAGCTTGCCATAGGTGGTTAGTAGATAAAAGAGCCCTTGTGTCTTTTGAGTTGTATACCTTTGAGGAATACCTCGATAACGTAGCTGTAGTACATCAATTTCTAGCTCGTATTGAGGACCAAGAAGCTGATCTTGCAGATAGAAAAAGATGGAATAGAGTTCCCAGAGCTGTGTTATATCGAGAATATTGCCATGAGATTTATTTTTACAAAACAAAAACTGAAATAGATAATATCACTATAGCACACTTTATTAAGTTCCTGAAAAACAATTTCCAATTTGAAGAGGAGCATTTTATGACTCCTGATGAACTTGATCCTATCAATGACATCTATAAACTATTTATAGAAAACTAAGTTATTATTTTATTATTGTTGTTTCTTGTATTTAGTGTGTTGTTTATTATATTTATAAAAAAATAAAAACAAAAACATATATATTAAATATATAAATATATATATATATATATATATATATATAATAACAAAAAAATCAAAACATTTTCTTTTAAATATTATAGTAGGTATATAATTAAATATATACCTCCCAAGATCTATTGCAAATATATTAATATATATTTGCTAAAACCTAAATTTAGACACAATGACTAGACTCGGGAATGGAAAACAAATTGAAGTAGAAGAAGATTGGTTAGGAAAAACCAATAGACCAGATGCCCTTCTTGAAGAACCAATTCAGGAAGAAGTAACTTTAAACCAACAAGAAGAAGAATTTGTGGACGCAAATGAACAAAAAGAAAATGATAGAGAGGAAGGATCCTCATCTCCTAAAATAACCCCAGAAGGAGCTGTTACTTTTGAAAACATGGAACATTTTTGGAAATTTCTCAATAACAATATTGGCACCCTTAATAGAGCAGTTCATATGGATAAAGATCAAATTAGTGATACTCAAGCAACCCTAGAAGATATATATCGCATACACACTAATCCTTTGTCCTTTTTTGATCAAGATAGTGATCAATCCGGACCATCCAATTTGGACATGGCTGCTATAATCCAGAACATGCAACAACAACATGTTACCCAACAACCTAGAGTTCCTATTACCAAACCAAGGGTTATTCCTACACAAAAGAAACCTTCATTCACTGCTCTATTTTGCCAAGCTATTGATCAATATACCTCAAATCAACAAAAGCTTAAAACAAAACCAAATGTTAATTTCCAACAATCTGGGATACAACATAATGTTACCACAAATCCTCTTCATAATACTCTTTCTACCAATCATTTGCATAATAGTAACATAGCATCGAATCCTTATGTTCCGCCTTCTTACGCTCACAAATCCCATGCTCATGTACCACCGAACCAATATGGTGGGCAAGCTGGTAATCTAGAAGCCATGGTGAAACATTTAACCTCTCGTATGGACCAAATAGATCCCTACCGTCCCTCGTACAATTACTGAGAGATGTGTAGTCAACCCCTAGATCCTATAGTTGTAGCACAACCATATCCCAAACACTTTCCTATGCCTGTCCTACCTATATATAAAGGAACCAAAGATCCCATAGAGCATCTTCGTATGTTTAGGATAGCATGTCATGACATATCACATGATGATTTGCTATTACTAAAAATGTTCCCGAAAATCTTAGGGGGGATGGCATTGGAGTGGTATTATCAACTACCCACTCATTCTTTGAGAAATTTTGAAGAGACCACTGAATCTTTTGTGCATCAATTTAGTGCCTATATCGAAAGGCATGTAACCATTAAAGATTTGTACAACCTAAAACAAGACAAAGATGAGTGTTTTGCTGACTTCTTATCTCGATGGAGACAGTTGATAGGAAAACTACACTTTGTGTTACCTTATCGGGAGATGTTGGATATTTTTATCAATAATTTACAAGAACAACTATCCTATGAATTATCAATTGCTACCTTGACCACCTTCGATCAAGCTATAGACTTAGCTCGAAGGGTGGAAGATGCTCTCATTAGAAGAGGTCAGCTCAAAAAGAAAGATGATGAGAAAACATCCAAAAATCAGTATAAAAATAAACAAGTTGTGGGTGACGGAGTCACTGATAGTAGAAACATTGCTAATGTTAATACTACGAAAACAACGGAGAAGTTCATATTGAAACCTCTTGATAAACCACCCCAAGAATTTACTAGGTTAAATCAACCTTTATCAACCATTCTTCCCCAATTACTAGCATGAGGCTTGATCCAATTACCAACTATCCAGGAACCTAATCCAACTATACCCGGATACGAGTCTGATTTACATTGTGATTTTCATAGAGGACCTGGACACGCTACAAACTCTTGTAAAATATTAAAACATAAAATACAAGATCTGATTGATAATAATGAGATGGAGGTGCAAGCCTTCCAACCTAAACAAAATGCTTCTAATAACGCTCAAAAGAACATTCCCCAAAATCGGAATCAGAATGCCAATAAATCATTGGACATATTTCAACATCCTTTACCACAGCATGGTAAAGAGGTGGCTAATCAAATCGAACATCATAATGTTCCCCCTCCTACCCGATATGTAGGGACTATTAGTGGACAATTATCTGTTCAGGATCCTCAAATATTTGGCACAACTTTCTCCATGGTTACGTCCAGACCCCTATATAATACTCAAACACCGGATCTTAGTGATGTAGAATCGGATACTGAAAGTGAAATAGACATCACCTCAAATCAATCGAATAGTTCTGAAAATGAATCAGATCCTATTCAACCTATCACAGATTCTATGGTTCTGGAAGAACCATTTCCTAGAAGAGTTACTACTCGACCCTCTTCTAATCAGTTCCTTCCTAATGAACAAGCCATAAATGCTAGACCGAGACCAATTCAGCGTCCTCAACATAACATTGTAGGTACCATCGGAGTCGTTACCAGACAACAGGCTCAAAATTCTCAACAGGATCAAACTCAGAATGATGGATCAACTCCATTTGTTTTGAAAAATCCCAATAAAGGGAATCATATGTCTAATGTTCAACCTAAGCCTCCTTACAATATTAATGAACAATTATCCAATACTACAACCATAATTTCCCTTTTGGACTTGTTAAGATCTTCTCCTACCCATAGGGATGAGTTAATGCTTACATTAAGCCAAATGATGGTACCTCAAAATATTCAACCTGAAGCCATGTCCAATACTATCATCACTCGAGAAGTCGATTGTATTGACTTTCGAGATAAAGATATCCCACAACATAGTTTACATAAGGATAATCCCTTATATATTACTACCCTAATTGGAGATGTAGTTGTTAAACGAGTCTTGATTGATAATGGTTCATCTTTAAACATATGCACTTTTGACTTTTACCAAAGATTTGGCTTTAGGAGTGACGAGATGAAAAGAACGGATATGATTATCAAAGCCTTCAATGACGAGACACAAGAAACGTGTGGAGTCATTACTATACCCTTGCAAGTTGGTCCTAGAACCCTAGATACGACCGTGTTTATTGTACATTGCCCTGCATCGTACAATATACTTTTGGGTCACCCTTGGATCAATGTGATGTGAGCGGTTCCCTCTACTTTACATCAGTGTGTTAAATTCGAATTTAAAAACCAGTTTGTTACCATTCATGGTGATCCTAGACCCTTTGATATGTGTGCTTTGGTAGAACTTGTTGGAGTGCAATTTTGCCCCGCCCTGTCATCCACACATCCTAGTTCTTATCATCCATCCAAACGTGTGAAACACACACCCATAACATCATCTACCCCATCAACTACACCTATACATTTAACTCAACCATATTCTGAACAAACCACATTAGGACCTCGAAAAGAGCCTAAATCTACACCCAATACTTCTTGTTTTACTCCTATATCTTTCATACCTCTAGATTCACCCGTCAATATTCCTATGACATCTACATCCACTACAGGCATTCTTTCCACATCAGAAGATCAAGGAAATGTTCCTTCTACCTCTTATGCTCTCACTGATGAGCTCTTACCCGATTTATCTAAAATTCTTATATCAGAAGAGATTAACACTGCCATGCAGACTTCGCTCCTTTTAAATAAACTCCCACCTTCTCCTCGTACCTTGGGCCTCCCACAACCTATGGGAAGTATCTACCAAGTCGAAAGTTGTGATTTTATTTATAAAGGATATGATTGGGGAAGAATACCCCGAAACATCAAGACACATTGTGATGGATATGCTCGATGCTATTTTGCTAATGAATATATTAAAGCTAAACCCATGATGCTTAAATTGGGCTATAAAGGGAAAGGTTTGGGACCTTTCCAAAATGGTATGAAAGAACCTTTCGAGGTAGAACCGTGGCCTGCCCGCTGTGGTGTGGGCCTATTTTCTAGTAAAGGTCAGCCCTTTCCATTTGCGGATGATGACCATCTCGTATGTTATCAAGATTATCTAGATAAACAAAATTCTTTGTATCCAAAGAATAATTCTTTTACCTACAATATGCTATCCATAGCCTATCCTGAAATGAATTTCGAATCCGACGACGAGTTGGAGGGAGATATATTTCATGATATTTCCATTGAGGAATTGTTATATAATGAATTTTATTTTGATGGCTCTATACCTAGTATAGCCCAGCTTGAGGCTTCGACTCCTCAAAATGAATTATCCAAGCTAACCTTGGAAGAATTACAAGAATTGGGTGTTTCACCCGCCCCACCTAATTTTGAGAGATATTTACATATGGAAGTTGAAAACGTTATAAAAATTAACATTGGAACCGAACATAACCCTCACATAATCAATATTGGATCAGAATTAAGTCAAGAAAAACAAGATAAATACATTTCATTTCTTAAAGACTATGAAGATGTCTTTGCTTGGACATATGAAGACATGCCAGGTCTGGACCCTTCTGTAGTCATGCATCATCTAGTAGTCCATCCAGATGCTAAACTTGTTAAATAGAAACTTAGAAAAATGCATCCCAAAGTGGCCTTACTAGTCAAAGGAGAACTAGAAAAACTGTTGAAAGTCATTTTTATACAAGCCATTGACTATGCCGAATGGATCTCAAATGTAGTTCCAGTAACTAAGAAAGAAGCCACTAAAGTTAGGGTTTGCACCGATTTCAGAGACATTAATGTTGCATGCCCTAAAGATGATTTTCCTCTTCCCAACATGGATCAGATCATTGAGTTACTGTCGAAAGTGGAATGATATCCTTAATGGATGGATTTTCTAGTTATAATCAGATCAGGATAGCTCCTGAAGATTAGGCCAAAACAGTCTTTATTACCCCTTGGGGAACTTTTTGTTGGAAAGTGATGCCATTTGGCTTAAAGAACGCAGGTGCAACCTATCAACGAGCTATGACTTATATTTTTCATGACATGATGCATGATATCCTACATGATTATGTAGATGATATCATAGCTCGTTCCATCAAAGAAGATGATCATTTAAATGACTTAAGGAGAGTATTTGATCGGTTAAGGGAATATCTTATCCGACTAAATCTTGCTAAATGCATATTCGGAGTTAAGTCCGATAAATTATTAGGGGTTATAGTTTCTTTACGTGGCATTGAAATTGACCCTCTCAAGATCGTGGCTATCACAAATATGCCCACACCCACAAATATATCAGAATTACGAAGTTTACAAGGTAAGCTTCAAGCTATTCGTCGCTTCATCGACAAGTTGGCAGACAAAACCGGACCCTTTCTTAAGCTTCTTAAGAAATATGTCTCTTTTCATTGGGACGACGAATGCCAAGAAGCATTTGAACTCCTTAAGAAATATCTCCTCAAACCTCCAGTGCTTTCCCCACCTAGATCTGATCGTCCTTTTATCTTGTACATTTTTGCTTTTGATTCTGCCTTAGGAGCTATGTTAGCTCAACTGGATGATGAGAAGAAAGAACGTGCTAATTATTACATTAGTAGAACCTTAATCAGTTATGAAACTCGTTATACCATATTAGAGAAATTATGTCTAGCAGTCATATTTTCTACATAGAAACTACGACATTATATGCTCAATCAGAAAACCTATATTATTGCCAAATTTGACCCTTTGAGATATCTCATGAGTCGACCGTATTTATCTGGTCGCACAGCCAAGTGGGTTCTTGCACTAGGCAAATTTGAACTCACCTTCATAGGACAGAATTCTGTTAAAGGTCAAATCATAGCAGATCAATTAGTTGCTGCACCTTTAGAATCTACTCATCCCCTCATCATTGAGTTTCCTGATGAATGCCTTAAACTAGAGGCAGACCATTTAGAGCAATGGTCCTTATACTTTGACGGAGCCCGATGCATGAGTGGGGCTAGTGCGGGTATTATTTTAATATCTCCGCAAAAACATCTTATTCCTCTGTCCTTCAAATTAACATTTGCTTGCACTAATAATACTGCTGAATATGAAGCTCTTATCCTTGGATTACGAGCTGCCTTGGCATTGAAAATCAAAATTTTATTGGTTTTCGGTGACTCCCAACTTGTCATAAATCAAATCAATGATGTTTATCAGACCAGAGATGATAAATTACACCCATATAAAGCATATTTTTTGTAGTTGTTGTCCTTGTTTGATAAAGTTACTTTGGAAGCTATTCCTTGAACTAGCAATCATGCGGTTGACGCTATGGCTGCAGCTGCATCTCTTTTACCCTTGGAGTTAGACGATGAATATGCTACCATCATTATTCGTCGACTCCAGGAACCCGCTTCAAGAAAATCATGTTTAGAACCTTTGGATGTGTTTCTCATCAACGAAACAACTCTTGAACCATGGTATACTTGATATATTTATTTTTTTGCAAAAAGGAACCTTCCCTGATGGTTGCACTAGCAACCAACGTAGGTTATTACGTAGACAAGCAAGTCGCTTTGTGATTATTGGTAATACCTTGTACAAAAGATCTTTTGAAGGCATCTTATTGAGATGTTTGAATTTAGAAGAATCCAGATCAGCTTTGAATGAAGCCCACAATGGATCTTGTGGGGGACATTTTAGTGGTAGCGCCATTGCTAAGAAACTCCTTTGGATAGGATATTTTTGGCCTACCATGGAAACTGATGCACATAATTATGTGCGACATTGCGACAAGTTCCAGAAACATGTTGACCTTGTCCATGCGCCTACACAAGAGCTACAGGCTATTTCATCTCCTTGGCCCTTTTCAAAATGGGGCCTAGACATCATTGGAAAAATAAACCCTGTGTCATCTGATGGACACAAATTCATCATAATTGCCACTGAGTATTTCACGAAGTGGGTTGAAGCTATGCCATTAGCTTCTTGCACTGGAACACAAGTTTCCAAGTTTGTTTTTAATCAAATTATTTGTAGGTTTGGAATTCCTTCCAATCTCATTTCTGATAATGGAACTTGTTTCAAAAATAAAGATGTCAAGAAATTATGTCAAAAATATAAAATTCAACATCGCTAGTCCACTCCCTATTATCCTCGTGGTAATGGTCAAGCAGAAGCATCTAATAAAACCTTAATCAAAATTCTCAAAAAATTGGTCAATAAAACCGATCGAGACTGGCACATTCAGTTATATCCTGCTTTGTGGGCTTATCGAACTAGTGTTTGAACCCCCACTGGAACTTCACCTTTTGTCTTGGTTTATGGTGCTGAAGTCATTTTTCCCTTTGAATTAGAAGTTCCTTCTTTAGCTCTACTACTTCAAGATACTGAAGTAGGGGATGAATATCGTGCTGGCAGATTTAGTCAGCTAGAACTTCTAGATGAAAAGCGCATCAATGCTTTGGAGCATCTTTGCACCTACCAAAACAAGCTTAAGAGAGCATATCTTAAGAAAGTTCATCCTCGATCCTTTGAGATCGACAACCTTGTCTTAAAATAAAATCAAAAAAACACTAATGCAACTACAAACCTTAAAGGTAAATTTGAGCCCAACTGGCTTGGACCATATGTCATCACTGCTAAATTTGGATCGGGAGCATACAAATTATCTACCTTAGATGGTAAAGAACTTAAAGAACCTATGAACATTATGCATCTTAAATGTTACTATGCATAAAAATTGGTCATTTCATCATTGTATATATTTGTTTAAAACATTTCAAAAAACCTCTATCTCGTATTTCTTTCAATTCATAAACTTAAAATATAAAAACACCAAAAACATCCAAATCATCAAAATCTTCAAAAAAAAACATCTTTTATTTTTATATCTGTCAATTTGTGAAGTATTGCAGTTATATTTTTAGTTATTTTGGATAAATTAGTATTTATTTGGAATCCCGCACTTTCACATTCACATGAATAAATATCTTGATTTTATTTGTTATGATTATTCATCTCTCTTATATCAAAGTCCACATCGGCATTAAATAAAGTTTTGAGCATAGAGAACTGATCTTGTTATTTACTTGAACCAAGTATATCTTTTCACATTAAAATGATTTCATTGCAAATTCAATATGATGCTACATAGTAAAAATGGTTTCCTGAGCGAAAAGTTTCCCCTGCTATCCTATCATGCACATGGTCTAGAATCTTTGAGAATTGACAAAAGGACAAGCTCACCCCTACCAAGAATAAAAATCCCTTGCTCTACAACTAATCCGAGCAAGTATCCCTAGCATAGGAAGAAAAGAAAAGTTCAAGAAAAAGAGAAAAAGAAAAAGGTTATTTTGAATCATCACAGCAATATTTTAGCATTATCTCAAATATCAAGCAAAAATACAAAAGTACAAAAAAAAAAGAAGAAGAGAAGAAAACGCAAAAGCAAAATGCAATAAAATCCTTTCCCTACCCCTTGAAAAGAAAAGAAGGGTGAATGAGCTTGAATCCCTGGAATTCTCAATTATTCAAAAACTATGACGTAAGCCCCATAACAAGTGGTTTGTGCCCAACCCGCTTGGCCTTGGGTAATCCCTAGCGTGGTGATATGTCTATCACATTAGCGACCTTCTTTTGTACAGACCTTTGTTAGCTTATGGATTAGCTAGCTCTTGATAAACCTAACTTACATAGTAGTCTGGTACGGTTACATGCACATAAATCATGGTCAACGAA
Source organism: Wollemia nobilis (assembly GCA_028583015.1). Lineage (NCBI taxonomy): Eukaryota > Viridiplantae > Streptophyta > Pinopsida > Araucariales > Araucariaceae > Wollemia > Wollemia nobilis. The sequence continues at coordinate 26,329 of JAQPPZ010009930.1, forward strand.
CATTTATTTGGTCAAGGCAAATTACTTGTATCAAATTATCTTGCTCAAAATTGGTAAATGAACAATACAATTGCACACACATTTGTATTTGAGAGATTTTGTATCATTATGATAAATCAATATTGGTAATGAACTCACATTTGCACATGAGGATTTCTTATAAATCTACATTTCTCTTTGAGATAATTTAAAATATTTCTGTAACTCTTTTCGGAATAATTTTATCCTTTTTCAGAATTTTTGTTTTGTATAAAAGCAATTACATACATCTTCTCATAAAATCTCAAAAAAAAAAAAATTCAAACAAAATTTTCATATTATTATTTTTCTGTTTATCAAAAGTCAAAAATGCATCTTGCAATAAAACCAACAATCTATTTTCTTCTTTGGATTTCGCGATGATGGTATAAGTCTATACCTAAATATTCTATGCCTAGCGCAAACCATTGTATTAATTTTATTTACCGTTTATTTAAAATCATAAAAACATATGGCTCCAATCATTATGTTACACAATTATGCTTTAAAAGAACGAACACTGTTTTATTTCATGTCATTATGTCAACATTCAATTTTGCAATGATGGTATAATTCCTAGGGAATTATTCAAAAAATTTATCACACTTAGGAATTTATGCCTAGAAAAAATCATTTTTATTATATTTCATGCAAAATATTTTTCATGGAAATCTGAAAACAAATCACCATCACCATCATCATTTTCATCATCATAACACAAAGTCTTAAGACAGTCTCTTAAGCACTCTTTTACTTTTAACAATATTTCTATACTAGGATTAGCTTGACGACCTAGCGAGCGGCGACTCCATGAAATGGTCATAAACAGCGACAATGTCCTTTGAAATTATTGTTCAAAGTCCCTTTTATTTTTTATCAAATCACACCACAAACAACCATTTTTGTTTACATCAGATTATTTCATTTAAATTTTAAAGCATGACATAAAATTTTAATATTTCCAAATGGCATAATTACATGAATCATCAAACAAACAAATCAAAACATCAAAGCATCATACAAACATATACACAAGTCATATCACAAAAAAAATATCATATATATATATATATATATATCTCAACAATTATATACATTATCTCAAAACTGGATTGGTATGCCACAATCTGTACCTCGGCATACTCAATCCTCTCAAAATAATAATGGCAATATAGTGCAGTCTATAGTCAGTCAGCAGCTAGCCTCGACTGTAGAGCTCTAAAATCAAAAAAATAATAAAAATGAACAGTAAAAATGAATTAGGGTCTTTACCCTCTTTTCTTAAATTCAAAAACAAATTATCAACATTTTTAATTTTTGCTTTTTCGCGTTTTTACCTCAAACATTCGATTTGGGTAAAAACACGGAGGGGGCTCCATAGTAAGCTGTCGTACGATTCGACCTAGAATCATCACCTAAAAATGGGAATAAATTTTTGCTTTCTCGTAGATCGAGAAGAACTCATCTTTAATGCATTTTCTTCAAAAAATTCGCTAAAGAGGGGGCAAAATGTAGCACCCTAAAATTGGCACAGTAAAACCTTGGTAAATATTTAAATTTGAATTTTAACCCCGAACCGCCCGTTAACCACCTGTTAAACCGCTCTCCCCATTTTTCGCGCCATTTTTAGGATTTGTTGTGACCGTTGGACGATATCGTCACCGATCAGACGATATCGCCTCAGATCGGACGATTTCGTCTGGAACAGAGCGTCCAGACGATTTCATCCCAAAACTGATTTTTCAAAATTAGTTTATGTTTCAACGGCGTCTCTAAGTTGGGCAGAAGCGTGTCTACATCGTTAGAGACCTCCCCCATTGGAGATCTTCCAAATTAGGATGATCTCCAACCTCCTAACCTCCCTCCTAAGCCTATTTAATCTTAGGACCTCCCCTTGACCTTCCCCTGGCTGAATTTCTCTATAATTTAAGCTTTACAAGCATTAGAATACCTTGGATCACTACTTGCCTTTGTCCCTTTCAAATGTTTCTTGTAGGAACCTCATTGTTTTTCAGTCGGAGCAAGCTCAGATGATCCTGTACGATCTCGGACGATCACGCCGCAATTCAAGACGATTTTGTATTTTGTAGGCGATTTCGACTGCAACCAACATTGGGGGCAATCAGTGCCCTGAGTTTGCATTCTCTGTCCATTATCTACTATTTTGTTTTGCATTAGTTAGGCTTATTATTATTTTGCATCTTGGAGTTCACCTCATGTAGCGTAGATGCATGATATAATCAAAGTTAGTCATTAAAACAATAAATTTTACTTAATTTGTTATCTAAAGTTATCATTCTAGCATTCATACTTTCTTTTCTATCATTTTCCCTTGCTTTTGCAATTGCATTTTTTGTTCTTGGTATCCATTTCTATGATTGCGGGTCTCTGACGAATTCGTCTGACTAATTCGTCAAATTAGAGACGATCTTGTCAAATTAGAGACGATCTTGTCAAATTAGAGATGATCTTGTCAAATTAGAGACGATCTTGTCATCAGAGACAATATTGTCAGATCACAGATGATTCTGTCGGATCAGAGGCGATCTGGACTGCATCAAGCCTCAGAATCTCCATCAAACATCCGGAAATAGGTATGCTATTTTTCTTTTAGAATAGTCTTTGTATTTCACAATCCTTTTTGCTTTACTGTATTCATTTAATTTGCATTTTCATAATAGTATAACTTAGATTCATTTGGCCAAACCTAGGACTTGGATGATTAAAGTTAAAACTGAACACATCAAACTCATTCCCAACCTAGGCATGGAAACTGCCACTAAAAGTTTCCTGGTGAACCCCACCATCCGTCGAAAATTCACCCTTATACACCTCCCCGAAGAGGCGGGACCTTCAAAGGGCCTCTCAGTCCGAGGTATTGTCCCATCCTTTTCACATCCCCCTTTCGGGCACGGATCCTATAGCCTGAAGGTAAGGGTGTGAAAAATTTGGAGCGATACACTAATATTTACATTCTAACCAAATTATGTAATATTCTCTAACATAGCTCCATATGCATTGAAAGAGTTCATGAAATATTGGATCAAGTCTCTTGTGAACATCCTACACATACACACTCTACTCTAATATTTACATTCTAACCAAAGGAAGACGTTGACCATATTTTATCAGGAGGCCCTTAGTTTTTTGGGAGGAGAAGTCTCTTCCTCTGGAAGTGGGGAGAAAACTTCAATCTAGAGTCGTAGAGCATAAATTACGTTCCTATTTGGGTGTGGATCCCGAACTTGCCACCACACTTTTTCTACGAAGATGCACTCCAAGTGATAGCCCGATAAATAGGGGAATTAGTATTCATTGATCCAGCAACCCATGCATGGACTTGCCTATCGCAAGCACGCATATGCATCAATGTCAACTTGGAAACACATCTCCCTAGCCAGGTTAACCTAATTTACAAAACTTACAGGTGAAGCCAGCTATTGGAGTATGAAAACAAACTCACTTTTTGCTATGAATACCAAATGCAAGGGCACATTTCGTCCTAGTGCCTAAATCGCAAAAACTCACAAACAGAGTCACAAACTATGGCCCGCCTAGTCTAGGGAGAAAATTAGAAGACGAAAGCTAGAATGGGACAAAACCAAAACCATAAATGAAAGCAACAAAAATTACTCCCTCCAAGCGATGACAAGTAGAAGGTAAGTAATTTATTCACCATCTCCAATAAATTTGATTTACTTATCAATTATGGTCATAATGGTAAATTCTAATTTGAGGAAATCCCATGTGAAGAAATCCCTAATCCAAATCCCATCGTTCAACCGAACACTATTTATGCCATCCCTCAAAAAACCCCCCTCCCATACCCACCCCGTTGCCCTTCCCCAACTCTCGACAATGGTCATGATTTCTCGAATCCCCCAGACCCCCCAACCCCTAATTCCCCCACCATCGTCTCCCCCACAAAGCAAGAATGGGATGCCCTAATCCCTATCCAAATCCCCCGAAGCTGAGGCTAATAGTGACGATTCTTCCCAAGAGTCCCCGAAACCATGGAGCCCAAAAAAGACCCAAAGTTTTAGAAAGACCCAGGTTGATGTGGGAGGCGATAGAAATAAGGGAAGGCCCTCAAGGGTAGTTCTAAGAAATAGAGATGCATTTGAAGATATAGTCAATGGAACCCAAAAAATTTGTTCCAGGACCTAGGGTTAACAAACAAGGAAGAAACTAAGAGATCCAAAACCCCTGTGCAGCAAGGCAAAGGGGGTAGAAAACCCTCCAAAGGTTCCAAATGAAAGTCCTCTCCTTGAATATGAGAGGGCTAAATGGGAGGTGGGCTCTTTCCTCTCCAACACCATTAGTGAAATCTAGGAGATCCCTGCTACACTCAAGGTCCTTCTCACCCCTAATATGAAAAATTATGCTAAGGAGGAAGGTCAAGAGGAATCCCAGTAGAAGTGGAAAGGTGACAGCAGCCAGTTGGACTACCTTTATTTGTAATACCTTCAATTTGGTTCTGTTTTTGTCTTTTCCATTTACGACTTGTCTAGTCTGTAGGGTGATGGGCTCTGAGACTGTAATTATAAGAATATGGTAATTGTGTACTACTGGCATTGACTATGCCCAATGTAATAGGGTCGGGGCCTTTCAATCTATATAGTCAATAAATTGTTTTTTACCTACCAAAAAAAATTGTATATAAGCTTCAATATTATCAATGCTTGTTATGGTGATCATTTATAAATCATTTTTCCAATTTTCAATGTATGGAGCTTTATCTCCATAATATAGACATGGAAAGGTGACTCTTCAATACTTGACTATTCCACTCCTCATATATTCAGAAGTTGCAACATTTCCTAATACTTACATAATACAGGACTCTCATGTCCTTTAGCTTCTCATATTGCCACTTGTATACAAGACTCTTCACTCTTTTCTTACATGTACACTTAAGTCTATAACACTTGCACACTTCTACATGATACTTACTCTCCTACATGCACTCCTAATATATGACACTTGTGCACATCCTCACATTACATATTTGTACACTTACATACATGATACTTGTGCACTTTCTCTCATTACACACTTGCACTCTTACATACATGAAACTTGTGCATATCTTGCACATTACACACTTGCACTCTTACTTACATGACACTTGTGCATATCCTACACATAAACACTTATATAAAAAATAATATGTAAATCACTCTCTTAAACTATAGACTCAAACCTTAATCTATTACATATTTACATTTGTACCATAAAGGTACCATGGGGGTATTATCATGTACCAAATAATGTAATATTCTCCAACACAAACTTCCATAACTCCTAAAATAAAGACTCAAACCCTAATCTATTACATAGTTACATTTATACCATAAAGGTACCATGGTGTTACATTAGCATGTACCAAATAATATAATATTCTCCAACACAAACTTCCATAACTCTAAAGCTCAAGATATTAAGAACTAATCACTTTTTGTCACAACACTAAAAGGAGATCTGTGTTGGAGTCATATATCCTAAACCATAAGTCTACAATAAAAAATGATTAAAATTGTAATAGAAAAATGATGGAAATATATTTCAACTGAGGGGGATTCACAAATTATCATCAATGTTGTCAACAAGAATTGATGTGAGGATTGGAAAAAAATAATATTATTTTTTATGTTCATTACCTATTATTGGAGGTAATCTCTTGAAAATGTGAGCATATTTATAGAGAAGGAAATGAAGTAGTTGATAATTTAACCAATCACGATAATGTTGGTCTTCATCTTGATAAAATTTATATTTTAGAAGGTAACTAGCCAAGTGAGATTCTATTTCTTAATCAAAATTATGTCAAGGAGTTGATTAGGAAAACATAACACTTCGAAGAAGTTGAAGAATATATTTAATAAAAAAAACAAAAAACAAAAATTGTAATAAAAATACATGCAAACTATGGTTTAATTAACCTTATAACAAATATAATATTTTTATAGTTTGATAAAAATAATCCCTCATATAGATTCTATATAATTTATTTAAAAATAAAAAATAAAAAACTTTTCATCTTAAATTTTAAAAACTAAAAATCTTAAAAAAAAACACATTATTAAACTAAAAAATGTCTATCATGACTTACTTTTCACCTTAAAAACTGCCTTAGCCTTTGATGTAACTCTCCACTCTAAACTCCTAATAATTTAGGCCTTCGTCAACTTAATATTGGAACTCATCATAGAGTATTTTTTTACGGATAGCGAAGAGTATGTTGATGCATGGTTGTTTCTTGCTACAAGTTCTTTATACCAAACTTATGTCATGTCTATGTCGTTTCAAAAATGAATGCAGAGAAAATTTTTAAGATATTATATATTTATATAAAAACTTAAGACTATGATACAGTCCAACACTTCGCCAAGATCTCTAGTTTAGACAACGATTTTATATCTTGCAGATTCTTAATCTTCACTTCTGGCTATGTGATTTGTTTGTTTTATCCTTTCGTTTTCCTTCCATCCCTTTTGGGATGGTGTCATTCCGTTTTCATGCATATGATAACTTTCGTGTGTTGAATTAATGCAAATACAAGAAAACATTGACTTGACAATGAAATGGATGGACTCCACCACATTTTAGGGGATCCATTATTTTTTGTGTTCCTTTGTCATGAAGGGTGAATTGCCTATCACGTGGATCAAGAAAAAGGAGATAAATAAAGGGAATCACTCACCTTGTTCCCAAATAACTAAGGTATTCCTAGCACTTATTTGATACATCTTCATACGATTACAAGCACACATTAAGTAAAAGGAACCTTGAAGAAATTTATATTTCATTGCAAGAGAGAATTTTCTAATCAAAATCATGACTGTGATGGTGATTTTGCAATTGGGTAAATTTACCACTCAACAGAGTGTTAGAAAGAAGGCTTGCATGCACAAGAAACTTGGCACAAACTCTATACATTCAAGCACTCACCTAAAGGGAGTTACATTCGGTTGGAGAGAGTTAAAATTATCTGGAGGTTACCACCAACCTCATCATTGTCGAAGAAAAATCTATCACTACTGAAGAAATGTTTATCACTACCGAAGGAACATTTATCATTACTGAAGATACATTTATCACTGCTGAAGTAACGTTAAAGAAGTTGTCTTATAACATTTTGTGTGACACTTGTCATGAATCCCATCCTTCTTAAGACTCTAATCTTATAGAAAGAAAGATACAATAGTGTGTGAATCGAAACATAGTCAAGCAGAGCAAGGGAGTAGTTAAACGAAGTTAAAGCATCGAGGTGAAATATCTATACACCATTCAATGGTGTAAGGAAGACATTTAAGATACTATCATAAAACCAGTGAATATTACTTGCATTTGGAGAAGCCTTGCAAGGGATATCCGAAGATATCTTTCACTGCCAATTGTAGAAGTGAAGGATCACCAATCGAGGGACGAGTTTGCACCGGTCAAAGAGGGCTATGACTACCCATGAGCACTACGTAGCACGTAGCTATGAATTTGCTGACGCACAATATTAAGGAGAGATTGAGGTAAAGATATTTATGCTTGTTTTAATATAAGGTTTCTGGAGTTATAAGGGAACCTTTTATCTATTACAATATTCGGCATCTAGATATTCATTAAACAAGCATACTTCAGATTTGTTAATATTTGCAAAAGTTATCAACGAGGAATAAGGGATATTATTATTGTTATTTAAATTACTTGCAAATATTATTTTCTAATTTTTCCAAATTTGGGAGTTATGAGGGTTGTTATATTGTTTGGCCTAATATTAATTTGGTTGGATTTATGTAAATCTTGGTATGCGCATCATGATATGTATCTCATAAAGTGTGCTAATCATATTTAGGATCTAGAAAAATTATAGCCCAATATTTTTGCATCACCTTGTACATTATTGTATGTAGATTTGGTATGCATGTTTTTGTTTTTAGTTTCATTGTTTTGGTGCTTTGTCTCTAATGTTTGGTTTGGCAAGTTTTGTTTTGCTTTCGTGTTAGTTTGCATTAGGTTAGGATTTGGTTTGTGTTTTGAGTTTTTTGTTTTGGAGTTGGTCCCTTCATTTGAGGTGATGTTTCATGGTCGCTACTAATAGAATCTAGACTATTTTTTGTGTTCCTTTGTCATGAAGGGTGAATTGCCTATCACGTGGATCAAGAAAAAGGAGATAAATAAATGGAATCACTCACCTTGTTCCCATTTGAGGGGTAAGAAATTGAAAACCTAGTTTCACCTAAGGACCCCATAATATCTATGTTACCTTAGATAGAGGAAATTCTAGAGCCTGGATGGTTTGGATTTGATGTCATTGATGATACAAATGAAAATGTTGGTTTATTTGAAATAATTCAAGTGGTTGATTAGGGAGATGTGTTATTTGACACATCCCTAGATAGACAATACTTATGGTTTGAAAAGAGTGGACATGTTTTTAATTGCGTGCCTAATTTTGGTGTCTTTGATAAATAGGTTGTGGATGAAGATGAAGGACTACATGATGATAATGATGAAGATCATGAGAAAAAAGAAGTTACAAATCCTCTCCAAGTATTGGTAAATGTGTCTTATGATCCATTTGGGGGGAATAAAGACATTATAAGGAAGTGATGCAACGATTATATAACAAATATTATGAATGGACCGAGGGTATTATGAAAGTGAGTTGTTTCATTGGAAGTTAGGAGGCCAAATGAAGGAAAGAAGGAGATTCAAAAATGAGACAAAATGGGAAGACGAAAATGGAGAGTTTTGGGGGCTAATTTTAAATAGCCATGAAGGCTCATGAACCAGGGGCTGGACATTTTTGCAGGCCAACACTAGAAGTTTTGGGACAAAAGCAAGGAAAAGGTTTGGAAGGATTTTTGGACTATGGCGAAGATTCTAGTCTCATTATTGTATGCATAAAAATAGATTTTGAATACAATGAAGATTTAATGCCCATATTTCTTTGCATGTTAGATTTTTTTTAATGGTGTCTTACACGTTAAGTCAGTTGCATCATTTAGATAAATTTAATGCATATTTTTATTTCCTCATACTCTCACCATAACCAGATCTTAGATTGTGTGGATGTAGTTCTAACCTGATTGTGTTTTGTATTTAAGATCTAACGTTTTCTGTAGCGTAGGCCAGATTAGGGTTCTATAGTTTCTCTTTGATTGTTTTCCATATTTTGGTCCATATTCTATATATATATATATATTCAAACCTTACCATTTTTGTAGTTTTTTTTTTAACTTTGGCAATTAAAAAAAATAAAAAAAATTACAACTCCAAAAACAAATGCACGAATGAGAAGAATGAGCATTAACATTTTATTTATAATAAGTTCAATTTCATTTTGAAGCCATTTTGAAATTATAAAAATTACGATTGATACAGGATTGTCTATAGATATGTCTGAATTATGAGCCTTAGATCCATTAGGCATGTGGTCACAACAGTTGCGTATGAAACACAAGTGCATCCTAATATGAAGGATTATTATGGTCTTCCTCCAGTCACCAAGTGTTCATATGATGTCACTCTAACACACGCATGGAGCACTTTTATTTATTAGTCAGGCTATGTACATAAAATTATGGTGTGAGTGGCACATTGCAACCATTGATTCATTCTAGATGTCATCCAGTGAATCTACAATGACTGGACCATATGATGTTAAACTTGAGGTACCTTTTGTAGTTCGGTCGACATCACCGTCCTTTCCAAGCTGTGAAGCATTCATAACTTGGTAGATCATCCAGCAAACTCGTACTCATGCAACTGATGACCAATGTGGTAATAAATTTTGCCACATGGAAGCTATATTTTTGTACTGGTCTATCTAGAAATAAGTTCCCATGTTTCCAATTTTTAGGATCTGTCTGTTACGAAATCCCAGCTTGGTATGCCTCCACCGTCATCACATGTTTTTTCTCGCAGGCTTCATCGATTGAGCCTGTTGTTGATGGGACCTCCTCGGGAACTATGTGTTGATCAGATAAGCCACTATGGAGATGACTTGGCCCTTGCTAATTACACACTAGGACACAAAAAGGGTGCAAAAATTCTCCCTCCTTGTGTGTGTTGTTCCCACCCAGATCCAAATCTTCCCCTCCTTGGTAAAAGGTGCAAGCCCTAGAGGAATCATCTTATATACTAGTGCTTGCACTTCTCCCGCTTGAGCCCAAGGTGACATCCACCCCTTTTATTCTATAGGTATGTAGCCTCGGCTCCTACATAGCTTAATATGGCATCCATGGGGGATACTATGCAGTAAAGTGGGGAGCAGTGGTAGGTGGAAACAGATATGGTAGAACTAAGTCTTTCGAAGATGTTATTCCTGCTTTAAGCAGGAGTTGCTCTACCCATATGGCCTCCTAGTAAATTTAGGGGAATCTATTTTTCCCAGATTGTAGAAGGAGGATGTCTACATTTGATCTTAGAGCTCGAATATAGTACAAGTGAGCCTGGGCGAGCGATGACTAGTATTGAAGAGGAATCATCTTCCATCTCCTCTCAAATCAAATATTAAAGCTGATTAGAGATTTGAGAGGGGCCCTCTTGATGTAATAAATATGCATCAAGAGTTTAAAAGGATCCATGGAGCCATCAAATGTGTCGATGAGAGATCCCACCAAGTCCACCCATGAGAAGATGGTTCTTCGCCCAAGGGTATTGTACCACAAAAGTACCCTTCCTTCTAGAGAGATTACTAGAAGCCTGATCATAACAAGTTTGTGAGTAATGCTATGAAGGGGAAATAGTGTAGCAACATCTTCAAGATTCTCCTAAGCCATTCCCAAGGTGCCATTGTATTTGGTCAAGACCTTTAGGTCACCCTTGGGAATCTCATGTGAGCAATGGAGGTTCAGTTGACCAGGATCATTCCATTGGGGAAATGATAGCTAAGCCATTAAGGTACCAGTATTCATAGGTCTCGATTGTAATTTTGGAGTTAGAGTCAGAGTCTTCGGGTGAACATACTATCTTCACTAGCGAGTTCAAGGCTACTCACCATACCTTAAGTCTTCCAAGATGTCTAGGTCTTTAGCACGAGCAGGTGACTAATCTTATGATCTAGAAGTGCCGCTCAATCAAAGTCGTAAGGTAAATTTGAGAAGATCTGGGTAAACCAAAGAGTCACCAAACTCTAGTTTCCTAAAGCATGGGACTCATTTGGTCCCTAGTAGAGTCACCAAAAACTGTTAGTTTCCAATCCAACATTGCGCATAGGGCGGGGTGGACGGATCAACGCCAAGCAACATATAACGACCACCACATCAGAAGGACAGGGTGAACGATCTCCAGATAATATCAATTCCTCAAGGTGATCCCAATGTTAGCGTATATTTAAGTTAGCTATTATTACATTATTCTATGCTAACAATTTTCGTTTGCTTTTTTTTTTTGGCCCCCTTTGTTGGTGGCCGCCCCTTTTTTTTGGGCCGCTTGGGGCCGCAGGTCTTTTTTTTTTTTTTTATAAAAGAGAAGATTTTTTCCCCCCCCCCCCCCCCGCCGGGGGGGCGCGCCCCCCCCCCCCCCCCGCCCGCGCCCCGCCGCGGGGGCGGGGCGGGGGGGGGGGGGGGGGGGGGGCCCGCGGGGGCGCTGGGGTCCCTGTGGGGGTGTTTGTTGGGGGGGGGGGGGGGGGGGGGGGGGGGGGGGGGCGGCGGGCGGCCGCCCGCGCGCCCCGGCCGCCCCCCCCCCGCCCCCCCCCCCCCCCCCCGCCGCCGGCGCGCGGCCGGGGCGGCCGGGGGGGGGGGGGCGCGGGCGCCCCCGCCGGCGCGGGCGGCGGGGCCGCCGGCGCCGGGGGGCGGGCGGCGCGGGCCGCGCCCGCCCGCGGCCCCGCGGCGCGGCGCGCCCCCCCCCCGCGCGCGCCCCGCCCGCCCCCCCCCCCCCCCCCCCGCCCCCCCCCGGCCCCCCGGCCGCGCCCGCCGCGCGGCCCGGGCGGCGCGGGCCCCGGCCGCCGCCCGCGGCGGGCCGCGCGGCCCGCCGCGCCGCGCGCCGCCCGCCGGCGCGGCGCGCGCGGGCGGCGCCCGCCCGCCGGCGGCGGCGCCCGCCGGCCGGGGGGCGCCCGCGCGCGCCGCCGGCGCCCGCCCCCCCCCCCGCCGCGCCCCGCCCGCCCCCCCGCCCCGGCCCGCCGCCCGCCCGCCGCCCGGCGGGGCGCGCGGCGCCGCGGGCCCCCCCCCCCCCCCCGCCCCCCCCCCCCCCCCCCCCCCGCGCCCCCCGCCCCCGGCCCGCCCCCCCGCGCGGGGCGCGGGGGGGGGGCGGGGGGGGGGGGGGGGGGGGGGGGGGGGGGGGGGGGGGGGGGGGGGGGGGGGGGGGGGGGGGCGGCGGGGGGGGCGCGGCGGCGCGCGGCCGGGCCGGGCGCCCGGCCGGGCCGCCCCGCGCCGGCGGCGCCGGCCGCGGGCGGCGGCGCGCGCGCCCCCCCCCCCCCGCGCGCCCCCGCGGCCGCGGCCGGGCCGGCCGGGCGGGGGGGGGGGCGCGGGCCGCGCGCCGGCGGCGCGCGCCCGCGCCGCGGCCCCGCCCCCGCGCCCGCCGCCCGGGCCGCCGGGCCGCCCCGGCGGCGCCCCCCCCCGCCCCCCCCCCCCCGCCGCCTCCCCCCCCCCCCCCTCCCTTTCTCTTTTTTTTTTTTTTTTTTTTTTTTTTTTTTTTTTTTTTTTTTTTTTTTTTTTTTTTTTTTTTTTTTTTTTTTTTTTTTTTTTTTTTTTTTTTTTTTTTTTTTTTTTTTTTTATTTTTTTTTTTATTTTTTTTTTATTTTTTTTTCTTTTCTTCTCATTCTATTTTCCTCTCTCTCTCGCTTTCCTCCCACCGCCCGCGCGTCCGGCGGCGGCGCGGCGGGCGGGGGGGCCCCGGGACGGGCACCCTCGTCGCAGCGCCGCCGCGGGCGCTCGTCGGCCCCCGCCGGGGGGGGGGCGCCGCCGGGGGCGGGGGGCGGGGCCGCCCGCGGCGCGCCCGCGCGGGGGGGGGCGCCGCCCCCCCCCCGCCCGGCCCCCCCCCCCCGGGCGCGGGCGCGCGCGGGCGGGCCGCGGCCGCCCCCGCCCCCGCGGGGCGCGCGGGGGGGGGGGGGGAGGGGGGGGGGGGGGGGGGGGGGGGCGGGGGGGGGGGGGGGGGGGGGGCGGGGGGGGGGGGCGCGCGCGCGCGCGGGGGGCGCCGGCGGGGGGGGCGGCGGCGCGGGGGGGGGGGGGGGGGGGGGGGGGGGGGGGGGGGGGGGGGGGGGGGGGGGGGGGGGGGGCGGGGGGGGGGGGGGGGGGGGCGGGGGGCGGCGGGCGGGGGGGGCGGCGGGGGGCGGCCGGCCGGCCGGGGGGCGCGCCCGGCGGCGCCGCCCGCGGCCGCCGCCGCCGCCCCCGCGGGCGGGCCGGCCCCCGCCGCGCGCCGCGCCCCCCCCCGCCGGCCCGCGGGCGCCGCGCCGCGGCCCCCGCCCGCGGCCCCCGGGGCCGGCCCGGGGGCGGGCCCGGGGGGGGCGCGCGCGCCGGCGGGGCGGGCGCGGGCGCCGGGGCGCCGGGCGCCGGGCCCGGCGCGCCCCCCGCCCCGCGCCCCCCCCCCCCCCCCCCCCGCCCCCCGCCCCCCCCCCCCCCCCGCCCCCGGCCCCCCCCCCCGCGCCCCGCGCCCCGGGCGCCGGGGCGCCCCCCGCGCCCCGCGCGCGACGGGGGGCGCGCGCGGCGGGGGGGGGGGGGGGGGGGGGGGGGGGGGGGGGGGGGGGGGGGGGGGGGGGGGGGGGGGGGGGGGGGGGAGGGGGGGGGGGGGGGGGGGGGGGGGGGGGGGGGGGGGGGGGGGGGGGGGGGGGGGGGGGGGGGGGGGGGGGGGGGGGGGGGGGGGGGGGGGGGGGGGGGGGGGGGGGGGGGGGGGGGGGGGCGGGGGGCGGGGGCGGGGGGCCGGGGCGGCGGCGCGGCGGCGGGGGGCGGCGGGCGCGGCGGGGGGGGGGCGCGCGGCGGCCGGCGGGGCGGGGGGGGGGCGGCGGCGGGGGGGGGGGGGGGGGGGCGGGGCGGCGGGGGGGGGGCGGGCGGCGCGCCGGCGGGGGGGGGGGGGGGGGCGGGGGGGCGGGCGGCGGGGGGGCGGGCGGGCGGCGGGGGGGGGGGGGGGGGGGGGGGGGGGGGGCGGGGGGGGGGGGGGGGGGGGGGGGGGGCGGCGGGCGGGCGGGCGGGGGCGGGGGGGGGGGGGGGGGGGGGGGGGCGCGGGGGGGGGGGCGGGCGGCGGGGCGCGGGGGGCGGCGGGGGGGGGCGGGGGGGGGCGGCGGGCGCGGGCGGGCGGGGGGGCGGGCGGGGGGCGCGCGGGGGGCCGGCGGGCGGGGGGCGCCCGGCGGCCCCGCCCCCGGCCGCCGGCCCCGCGCCCGGCCGCCCCCCCCGCCCCCCCCCCCCCCGCCCGCCGGCCCCCCGCCCCCCCCCCCCCCCCCCGCCCCCCCCCCCCCCCGCCCCCCCCCCCCCCCCCCCCCCCCCCCCGCCCCCCCCCCCCCCCCCCCCGCCCCCCCCCGCCCGCGCGCGCGCGCGCGCGCGGGCCGGGGGGGGGGGGCGGGGGGGGCGGGGCGGGCGGGCGGGGGGCGGGCGGACGGGGGGGGGGGGAGGGCGGGGGGCGCCCGGCGGGCGCCGCGGCAGCCGCGGCCCCGCCGCGCGGGGGGGCCACGCGCGCCGGGCGAGCGGCGCGGCGCGCGCCCGGGCACGGGCAGGGGCGCCCAGCGCGGAACACCCAACTACTCTATGCCATAAAAGAAAAGAGAAAAGGGAACAAGAAAGAAATAAAGGTCATAGCCAAAACTCATAAGGACAGATATATCTACATCAAGACTCATGCGGGTGCAATACCCTATTTGAAACATAAGACCCAAACTAGATCATCCAATATCATCCTTGTCCTATATTTCTATGAACGGTGGATGGGAGGTGAATTCCAATATCGAAAAACGGGTGCATGAGATCTAGGATGTAGAATCAAAGCACTCACGCTTAGTCGACTTTAGAAAAAATAAACCCCCAACCCATATAATGAACACACTCCCCCTTAGTCACTCAAGCACACCCCACAAAATCTAGATACTAGAATAACATAGAGTGAATCAAATAAATAAAGAATTGAATATTCATACATTCAGTGAAATACAAGAAGATAGATTCAAAGGTCAAATAGTGTAGAATTTGTATTTATAGAGGGGAAACCTTACATAATAATTGTAATGGCTAAAGAGCTGCCCTTAGGAATGACTAGCATTCCACTATTTATAGTTATATTTACATCAATATCACAATTTGGACATTAATGGTGGAATGCAGGAACACAATATTTGTAGTAGACAAGCACCATGCTGGTACACTATCACACTGGATGGTGTCGATCTCCTAGGATGTAGATGTACTTGGTTGAATCTGGGTCTTTAGATCATCTGATTCTTCTGCCCAACTGATCAACTCTTGGCTATCTTGTCCCTCTTCTTGACTGAAAATATTTTGGTTATGCGATGCATAATAGGTTTTGATATATCTTGGAAGAAACACACTGGAAATTAATCACACATATGCTTGCATTATCAGGTACTTAAACTATTGCAGTCGAGTGTACATCTCCCTTTTGAGTTTAGGGTAATAGTGGGAGTTTTGCATTCTGGGTAGGCACATTATTTGCTTTTTTTTTCACCCGCGGGGTACTGGGAAGCGAGGGCAGATATTTCTCTGAGGTGTCATCCCTTTTGGACTTATATTTCCCGCTCAGGATGGGAGGGAGTCTATATTTCTTCTAATGGAAGGATTGTACAATTTTTTTACCCACACTAGTCATTTGAAATGTTTGTCCAATAAGTTGGATGGGCCTTTCAGGAAGTTTCACCCAAAGTTTTGAGGGCAGGTGTCCACCCGCTCTTGTTGCTTTCTCGTCCATCGATTTGGCCCACTCACAACTATTGCTACTACTCTGATATTTTCTGCCCTTCCATTGATGTCTTCAAAACTTGGCAAACTCCTTGAAGAGAAACATCATCTTTTACAAAAAATGATGGGGGTGCAAAAGACACACCCACAGGAAGCCAAATAAAAATATCATAGGTGTTAACAAGAAGTGGTTCTAAGCCCACTAATAAAAATAAAAAGTGATGATGATGAAAATGATATAGTGGAATAGTAGGGGTATGAATAAGACCCCTAAAAAAAGAGTTATTAAGGAAGTAATAGTTTTTTATAGTCATGAGTTTATTTAAATACAAGAAATAAAATTAAGTATTGAAATTGTAAGGATGCTTTTAAGAAGAGTTAGGTGATGAGTGATTGTCTAACAATTTATTCTATGGGAGCTTCATGTGGTATTGCTATAATACGGGACAAATGCAAATGAGATGGGTCATTATTAGAAGTAAAAAACAATTAGGTTACTAGACTATTTTACAAAAAAAGAAGAAACCATCAAAGTTGGGGTTAAAAATGTATATGCTTCAGCTATAGTTACTCCTTGTGAAAGATGTTGGAAATATGTTAGAATATTTTTGTCAAATATAATGATGATTCATTTTGATCTATGGATTCTTGGGGGTGATTTCAACACTATTCTATTTCCTTTGGAAAAGAATGGTGGTATTCCATGATGGTTTAAATCAATGCAATATTTTGCTTCATTTGTAAATTCAAATGATCTTTATGGGATGTTAGTCCTTCAAGTTTTCAATATACATGGGATAATATATGCTTTCAATAAAATCATATAGTAGAAATATTGGATAGATTCTTGTTATCTAGTAAATGGTTGCAAAAAAATATACAATCTCTTAGATATTTTATTGTGAGTAGGATCAGATCACAAACCCATTATTTTGACTTGTGATTTACCCAATAACGTTCATCCAAATCCATTTTTCTTCCACTCTATGTGAATCCAAGACCCTCATTTTTTTTAGATGGTAATGTTATGGTGGGATGAATAAATATTTGAAGTATCATGTATATATAAGCTTGTTCAAGAGATAAAATATTTAAAGCAGCACATGAAGATTTGGTGTCAAATTTTTTGGTAACATTTTTAAAGAAAATAAATAAATTGAATCCAAGCTCAAACATTCACCAGATATAGTAGAAACTACTAGAATGGATCAATATTATTATGTTAAATAAAAAACAATTACTTTTTTATTATAAAAATGCATTTAAAAATGAGTCGTATTGGTTTCAAAAATCTAAGGAGAAATGGCTCAAGGAAGGAGATAGAAATACAAAAAAAGTTCATGCTACAACAAAAACTAATTTTTATTTTTGTCATATCAAAATATTTTAACTCCAGATGGAATAAATATTGAGGATGAAGAAGATATAAGGAAGAAAACAAATAATTATTTCAAAAATATTTTATCAAATACTAGGCAAGAAAAAGAGGCACAAGATAAGCTTTTGCAAAATATTCCATCAATTATCACACAGGGAAAAAATAAAATATTGATGAAGAATATATCTATGGAGGAGCTATATGAAGCATTTTTCTCTTTCCACCCTAACAAGGCACCTGGCTCAAATGGATTTTCTACAATTTTCTTTCAAAAATTTTAGGATTTATTGAAGAGTAATATGTTAATTGTGGTTGAAGAGACCCAAAAAGGAAGCTATAGTAAGTTAGATCGATGCCATTTTTATTAAATTGGTTCCCAAGAAAGGTAAGACAAAATATTTTGAAATTTTTTGTCTAATAATATTTTGTAATATAATTTATATAATCATTTCAAAAATTATGACAAATAGGTTGAAATGTATTCTAGATTATGTTATCTCAAAGGAACAAGTTGGTTTTGTTCATGGTAAACAAATTCTTGATGGTATAATCATTACATTGTAGTACATACATTCTCTTCATTCCATGAAAAACCAAGTATGCTTATTAAATTAGATATGAACCAAGCATATGATAGGGTTTCCTAGAATTTTCAACATGATATTCTTAGAAAAATTGGTTTTGATTAAAGTTGGTATGAATGGATTAAATATTGTTATAGCACTATGAAATATTCTATCTTGATATATGGTTATCCTATTGTTTACTTCAAGTCATCTTGTAGACTTTTTCAAGGTGATCCACATTCATTATTCTTGCATAAGTGTTAGGGGAGATTTATCAAAACCAAAAATGGAAGGAAAAATAAAAGGTATTCAAGTTGCAAAAAATGGTCCCTCTAAATATCATCTCCAATTTGTTGATGATACTTTATTTTGGGTCATCCCTTAGTTAATGATGCCTTGGATTTTAAATCAATATTATCATGGTATGAGAATTCTACTAGATAGTTGGTTAATATTATAAAATCCAAGATTTACAACAAATTATTATGAATATTTTAGAGTTTAAAATTAAAAAATTCCATCAACCTACTTAGGTATTTCTTTGTATCATAAAGAAAATAAAAAGGAGCTTTGGGTCTATTTTTTTGGATATAATTAAAGCATGTTTGATAAATTGGAAATATAAGTTCTTAACCATGACTAGAAGGCTACAACTCATAAACACTACATTGCAATACATCCCTAATTTTATGATGTCACTTTCAATATTGCCAATAGGTATAGCATCAAAAAATGATAAAATTCAAAGAGAATTTATTTAAAAAGGTTGTGAGAAAAAATAGGTTTCCTCTTTGTAGGTGGAATAGGGTTTGTAAAAGAAAGAATATTAGAGGAGCAAGATTATGGAATTGTAGACTGATGAGTTCGGCATTAGAGGTAAAGCTTTGGGGGAGATTATTCAAAGATCAAGGAAAGAATTAGGTAAAAATATTACTTCAAAAATATATAGGTTCTCTTGATGCAATGAAATTATTTAGAAAAAGAACCCTATGCAAAGGATCCTCAATATGGAACTTTATATCAAATACCACTGTTAGCTTTTGATGCAGCATATAATGGTAGATAGCAATCACAAGATGTAGAATAATATGAAATAATATAGATCTATGAGATGACTGAAAATATACTATACATAGAAATTATGGAGATGTTTACAAAAGTAGTTGTGGAGGAAATGAACACTCCATGAAAATAGCTACAACTCAAGAATGGGTATTGAGCATATTACACCCCATCAAAATACATCACACTGCTACATCATGCCACTCTGGTCTACACTACTTCCCACTATTGTAGTTCACTCTCTATGTATCTACCTCTATGTCTATGGCACTTTATATAGGAAATAGATTCCTTGGCCAACACTCTACCTAGATGTGCAAGGGATAACTTGCACATATACATATTGCACTTTGACACTTGTGCATTTATTAAATTGCATGAAGTAACTAGATAAATTCCCCCTAAAGCAATCTAATGTCCTAAGTATGTACCAAGAAAGGTAAATTTACATAAATCAAATGATGTAATAGTCTATTTCTAATAGGAGTAAGCTTGTGGAATTATAGACTTATGAGTTTGGCATTAGAGGTAAAGCTTTGGTGAAGATTATTCAAAGATCAAGGAAATAATTGGAAAAAATATTAATTCAAAAATATTTAGGTTCTCTTGATGCAATGAAATTATTTAGAAAAATAACCCTATGCAAAGGATCCTCAACATGGAACTTCATATCAGATAGCTTGAAATTTATAAAAATATATTATATGGTTAGTCAATGAGGGAAATTATATAAATTTTTGGTCTGATGCTTGGTTGAAGCCTTTACCTCTTATCTTTAACAAAAAATGGTAACCATTGGCTCAAGATACCTATCTTGTAAAGGTAAAAATTTCAAAGACAATATTAATATGAGCAACAACTCCATATCATGGATTTATTTTAATAATATGGGTGAAGGAGAGAAACTAAAAAAAATGTAGATGAACTTCAAAATATGCTTGAAGAGTTTTATTTACCAATATTTACAATAAAGGATGATTTGGTTTAGAATATATCAAAGGATGGTGTATATTTAGTCAAGTTGGGATACACGGATTTAAAGAAATTAAAATATTCTACTCCTAAATATTTTTCTTAGAAGAATGTCTTGTCATTTTAGGCTCTTCTTAAGGCCTCAAAATTCCTTTGGCTAGTAGTTCAATGTAATATTCTTACAGGAGAGAGATGAAAAAGAAGAGGATAGTGTGATAAGAATTTAGAAACATCAGACCATTTACTTCTTCATTGTCCCTTTGCTCATAGCATTTGGAGTTACATTTTTTAAAATATAAAAATATATTGGGAAACTTGATGGCTTTTTATCCAAATTATCATAGGACCTGAATATCCAAAATCTCAAGTAATTTCAAATAGTAGAGCAACTAAATATTACTTACTAATGCAATAACATAAAGAAAGCACTTACAATTTTTTACAAAATTTGTATACTAGCTTTATTAAATTTTCATTCCATTTCTCAATACAATACTTGGAGCTTTGTCTTCATAATATAACCATATAAAAGTGACTCTTGAACTTGCTCTCCTCACATATTTGGGAGATGCAACCTTTTCTATTCAATACATAAGACATGCCCCTTGACTCCTTATCTTGGCACTTGTATACATGACTCTTGACTTTATATTAACTTAATACATGACACTTGTGAACATCATACACATACAAATTCTACTCTAATATTTACGTTGATACTTTTACATTCTAACCAAATAATGTAATATTCTCTAACATACCTATGTATTACATTATTTGGTATGAAAATATTTTGGAGAACATAAAAGGTTTTGAAATAAATAATATTTGTTTTGACCAAGTGCTTTTGTAAAAATATCTACAAATTGATCTTCAATAGAAACATATTTTATTTGTATATGATAATCCTATACACGATCTCTGATAAAGTGACATTGAGCTTCAATATACTTTGTTCTTTCATGAATCATAAGATTTTTATCAATTTAAGAACTCCTTGATTATCACAATTTAGTATTATCAAACTTATTTTGATCCCCATATCTGACAAGATATAGTGTAACCAAAGTGCTTCACATACTGCATCTATTATTGCTTGATATTTTGCTTCTCTTAAAAAGAGAGCTACTACAGGTTGTTTTTTACTATACCAACATATAGGTCCTGACCCAAGATATAACACATATCCTAATGTTTATTTTGTGTCATCTATAGATCCAACATAATTTGAATCTAAATATCCTTATAAGAAAAATTATTATTCCTCTTGTAGTTCAATCCATACTTTATAGTTTTGTTGATGTATTGTAGTATTCCTTTTGTAGCTTTTTAATGGTTTTCTCTAGGTTCTTGTATAAACCTAAAAATATAGTTTACAACAAAAACAATACCAAGATAGGTATTGGTTAAATATAAAAGACTTCCAATTATTTGTCAATACATAGTAGCTAAAACTGGTGATGTCTCATCATATCTTGATAATTGTAATCCTTGTTCTATAGGTGTATCTTTAGGTTTACAATTTGTCATTCTATATCTTTCCAATAGTTATTTTGCATGTTTTATTTGAGTGATTGTAATGCTATTTTCATTTTGACAAATTTCTAAACTAAGTCAATAGTGAAGAAGTCCTAGATGTATCAAAATCCTTATCTAAGTCCTTTTTTACTTCATTTATCAAACTTTTAAAACTTCTTGTGATTATTATGTCATCAACATATACTATAAGAATTATTTTCTTTGATCCAATCCCTTTTATATAAATATTTGATTATGTTATACTTTGCTTGAATTTATGTTGTAGCAAATGATCATTAATTTTTATGTACCATGCTCTTGGTGCTTGTTTTAAACCATATTATAGATATTTATTTAACTTATAGACCTTTTGTTCCTATTCTTTAATAATAAAACCTATTGGTTGAGCCATATATACTTCTTATAGATCACCATTAACAAATGCACTTTTAACATCTATTTGATGAATTTTCCACCTAAGTTGAGTTACTAAAGCACAAATTGTTCAAATAGTAGTCATTTCTGTTGTAGATGCAAAAAATTCTTCATAATTCATTCCTTCTATTTGAGTATACCCTTTTGCAAGTAATCATACCTTATATTTTTCAAGAGATCCATCTACCTTATACTTTATTTTGTAAAGCCATTTGCACCTTACTATTTTCTATCCTTGAGGTAGATTAACTAATTTCCATATTTTATTCTTCATTAATGTTACATATTTTGATTCCATAGTTATTTTCCATTCTTATTGTATTACAACATATTGAATAGATGAAGGTTCTATTAAACTCATCAATCCCATATTTATCCTTATCATATTGTGGGTTTGAGGTCTTGTAGTGGTAAGGTCTAGCATTTTCTCAAGCTTTGAATCCTTGAGTGTAGCTATATACCATTTGTATCTTTTCTTTGAGATGTAATTATTGGTTATGTATTTTTAACTCACTCACTAAATATTTCTAATTCCAATTCTTCACTAGATGATTTTTCTTCATCTGAAATATTTAGAATAGATCTTATATCAATTTATTCATATTTAATAATTGTTAGGGTAAAATAGGTAGTATATTGCATTATACTACATAGGTTGATTATTACATTTACTTTTCTACTTTCTACCATGTAGATATTTATTGTTTCAAATATCTAATGGTAAACTATGGTTAATTCCTAAATATCCTAGGTTAACAAACCTAAACCAAACTCTCTACCTCCTATGTCGCGTTGGTTAGCGTGGATAGCGGGATTATAGTTTGGATTACTATTTTTTAACCTATTTAAATACTAGGCTTTGATCCTAAGTTTGGTTAATGCAAATTATAATTTTATTTAATCGAACTCATTCTCCTGGTCACATTGGTACTAGAGCTAGAGCACGAGAGTTGAGCTGGAGTGTTGGAAATATGACACCATTGGTGACCCTTAATTATTTTTAATAATTACTCCTTATGCTTTTCAATTCTCCTAAGGTTTGATTATTTATTTGCATGCATCCTAATTTCATGGATAGTGAGTTGAGAGCCCCAACAGGAAGGCCCGCAACATAGTGCACGGATCTCGATGTAGGGACCATTCGACCCCGATCGTTATCGCCACCCACGGGGAATTTTTTCCCATCGTGGATCACGACCACCAGGATCTCCCCATTGGTGATCCAACCTACGGGCCCGCAGTCAGCCCACGAGAGCGTCTGAGGGTAGGTGGCCCTCACACTCCCCATGGCAAGGGGAGAGCTTTCTTAGCTTCCCCCTAGGCCCGCATCTCGAGACCGAGGTAGGAACACATCGAGGGTAGGAGCGCCCTCATGTTTCCCATAGCACAGATCCTAATGTGGGAACGCATCGAGGGTAGGAGCACCCTCACATTTCTTGCAGACCTACATGCACCCCGAGGTGGTGCTAAAATGGACCTGACATAGACCTACACGCACCCCGAGATGATGCTGACATGGACCTGACTCGACCTACTACCTAGGTGACATGTGGCACTCTGGCCATGCACCACCTAGCACTTGACTGGACCTAATCGGACGTGGACATGACTGGACAAGACTCGACACGAGGATGCACCCTTTCCACACCACATGGATGTCAGCAAAAGGAGGGCCCAAACTCAATTTCCTAAGGGTAATCATGAGCTTAGTCACTCGTTCAGGCCTTTAAAGGCCTTTGCATCCAAAATAGGATGCATGTGGGGTAATTCCCACAACATCCCAAAGAATCCCGTATGCTTCTTTAAGACTCAGGTGGTCCACCCTGAGAACCAAGCCAGTCACTTGGTTAGTTGGCCAAGGCAGATGCCTTAGGCTAGTGAGAGTCACAGGTTCAACTCCCGTGCCCACCAGATTGCAAAGGGATTAAATTTTGATGAAAATTTTATTACTTTTGGCATAACAAAGGTTAATTTTTTTTATGCTTAAATTAAGTCAATTCATAAATTATTTTTTAGAACTTTTCATATTTTTTTGCTAAATAAATTGCATCAATTTTTTTACTCTTAAATTGATGTTTTTTATTCCAAAAATTATGTTATATTCTATTTAAAAAAAATAAAATTTAATTTTTTTTTTTAGCATTTAAATTGAAAATAGAAGTGCCAAATTTTTTATGCAACTAAGCAATTGTCTTTCTTTAGTTTTCTCCAAATGTGAGGATAAAGAGACAAGGTATAAGAGACATTTTTTTGCTTAATTTTCATCAACATTTCCTATATTTTTCATCACTCTTCAAAGTTTTCATGAAGATCAAATCTTGGGTAAGGAAAGCTCTTCGTAGACAAAGAATCATAAGAAAGAGAAATGAATTATGAAGGCAAACAACACGATCACATTTTCATCGTATGCTTCATGAATATCGTAGATCCATTCCTCACTCACTTATCTATACTGATCCATGGAAGGGGTTGGACAGAAGCTATGGTCCCATGAGGATTCGTGAGCCTTTTGATCCTAATGCACCACCTATTTTTGAGTGTTGAAAACAAAAACCAAGTTGTGTGTCAACTGGTCTGGAAGCCTTTCAAACGTGGGTCATGTGTCGACTTGTCTTGAAAGGAGTGCTCTAATTTTTCAATTTTGTAAAAATTAAGGGGGGATAGAAGTCATATCTTGTGATTCTATTTTTTTTGCAAAATTGTAAAGAGAAAGTGGGGATATTTCAAAGCAAGAAAGGTGCATTCTCGATTGTACTCGACACCTTCTCTTAAAAATTGACTATACTAGGTGCATTTTCAGTTGCATCCGACACCTAGAGTGATAATAATTTGGGTTGCTCTCTTGTTTTTTATTATTGCACTAACAATCATATTTTTTATGCGATTAAACAATTAGATAGAACATTGAAGAAGCATTTCACAAAACCCAAACTTCACCCCAAATCGTGATACACCTTGCACAGGTTAAAACAAAGTCAATTTTATTCCCCATCAAAGGTCAAAATTTAAAACACCTTGATTAACTCTCTTTTTTAGCTTAATTTTCTTAAACTTTCCATCCTTCTTGAAGGGTGTTAAGGTAGATGCCATTAAATATCCTAGAGAGCACAATCAGAAGTCTTTCAAAACCTACCCCTTTAATTTGCTCTATTTGTTTGGCTTAAAATCCTCAAACTTTTCATCACTTTTTAAGGGTGTTAAATAAGGTGCCATTAAATATCTTATAGAAGCAAATTAAAAATCTTCCATATACTCTTTTGAGGGTATAGTGCAAGATACAACCATATTAGTCCTATCAATTTGAAACCTCCACCATGACCATGATGCACAAGTATCTCACTGAGAGCCAACTGCTCAAAGGTTCAAATTATTCTGCATGAAAGACTAATATGAAAGCTATCTTAACTATAGAGGATCTATGGTCTATAGTGGATGGAAGTGAAACTAGACCTCAATCAGCAGGAGCAGATCAAACAACTTTTGATAAAAAGGATAGAAAACTATCCTTAATGATCTTGCTAGCTATTACTGATGATATCCAACCTCATATCAGTGAAGCTAAGAATGGTAAGGAGGCATGGGATGCCTTAACAACCATATTTGTAGGGAAGAATCAATCAACAATTCTTCACCTCCAAACACAGCTTCATACTCTTCATATGAAATCAAGAGAAACAGTAGAGCTATTCCTCTGCAGAGTGGTAGAATTGAAAACAAAACTGCAATCCTTAGGAGAAAAAGTGGAAGACCAAGTCTTGACCTCTATCATTTTGAGGGCTCTTCCCGACTCCTACAAAATTTTGATCACTTCATTACAAGTCTCTGGAAGGACAGTGACTTTTGTCAAGTTGGTAAATATGCTTCAAACAGAAGAAGCTAATCAACTCCAAAGAGATGAGGCATCCAAAAATGCACTTTTCTCAAATAGACAAGGTGGTAAGAAAAAGTGGAATCAACAGAAAGGTTCTTCTTCTAATAAAGACAAGGGTAAAGGAAAATAGACTCAGAACAAGAAGCAGTATTGTAAGATTTACGACAAGGAAACTCATGAAACCAAAATATGTTGGTTTAAGAACAAACCGCCCAATGAACAAGGAAACAAGAAGGGCAAAGGTAAACCAAATAACAAGAATAAACAGCAATAGGGACACATTGCAACTGGAGATTCTAGTTCAAACTCTGAACGAGCATACAAGGTGCTTATGACACATACAGATTCCCCTCACAAGGACACTGTGTGGTACATAGATTTAGGTGCTAGTAAGAATATTACTAGCGATAAGTCCTGGTTTGATACATTTGAGGCTCGAGAAGGTAGACCGGTCACCATTGTTGATGATCAAATCTATCGAGTTCAGGGAGAAGGAAGTGTTTTTGTCTCCCTTCCAGATGGAGAATGTAAAATTCAAAAAGTTTTTTATGTACCAGGATTGAAAAATAATCTCTTGTCAGTTCCACAAATCCTGTACAATCACATGAATGCCAATTTCAAGGTGGACAAAGAAAAGAAATGTTGCTTTATCACTAAGAAATGAAAACAAATAGCAACAGGTTCATACAAACATGGTTTGTTTGTCTTAGATGCAATTACCTCAACACATATTGCAATGGCAGTAACCACAAAAGAGGCCACATCTCTATGGCATAAGATGTTTGGGCATTTAAGTTTAGGATATTTACTAGAACTCAATAAATATCAAATGGTGAAAAGACTGCCTACTATTTCATCTACTTTGCTAGTGTACTCAGATTGCTTGTCAGGCAAGCAACATAGAGTACCCTTTGAACCTAGCTCCTTTCAAGCTAAGGTACCTTTGGAGTTGGTTCACATAGATTTGTGTGGTCCCATGTCTACTAGTTTTGGAGGAAAAAGTTATTTTAAATTTTTTGTAGACGATCTCTCACGCAAGTTGTGGGTCTTCTTCTTGTAGTTGAAGTTTGAAGCATTTACCTATTTTCAACAGTTCAAAAAGCTTGTTGAGAAATAATCAGGATGCTTCATCAAGACCATTCGTTCAGATCGAGGGGGGAATACACATCAAAGGAATTTTCCTCATTTTTACAGACACATGGGATAAAAAGACAGTTGACCACAACCTATTCTCCTCAGTCAAATGGAGTTGCTGAGAGAATAAATCAGTCCATTATGGAAATGGTTTGATGTATGCTTAAGGGATCCAATATTGAGCAAATTTATTGGTTTGAAGTTGTTCAAACTATAGTATATCTTCTAAATAGAGCACCCACAAGGGCTCTTGAAGGTATAACTCCTCACGAAACATGGAGTGGAAGGAAATCCTCCATATCTCATCTACAGGTATTTGGATGTAAGGCTTTTATGCATATACCCAAGGAGAAAAGAAATAAATTAGATGAGAATTCCCTACCATGTTTTTTTATTAGATATGATGAATTCTCAAAAGGCTATCGATTGATAGACCCATTTTCCAAGAAAATACATGTCAGCAGAGATGTAGTGTTTGATGAAGCTTTCACACCCAACACCACATCAATATACCTAGATGATGAGGAACAACAACCACTTCCTTCTCCATAATATAAAAAGCCTCCCAAATGATATACAAGCACAATGAAATATTCCAAACTCACTTCCCCACCTGATATTACTCTCAATCATCCAAAGACATGAAGCATGACTCAACAAGAAAATACTGAAGCATCCACTTCAGTTGATGATCTTTGTGCAGATTTTCAAGACCTTTCTGTTGATAGAGAGTTAGCAAGGGAATATGATATGGAAATAGATGAGTAGAGGGTTTACTCGTCATCATTTGATGAAAATGAACCTTCTACAGTTGATGAAGCACTTAGACTGCCTTAGTGGAAGGCAACTATGGATGTAGAACATAACTCCCTCATCAAGAATAAAACATGGAAGTTGGTAGATTTGCCTAAAGGAAAGAAACCTATAGGCTGCAAATGGGTTTACAAAGTCAAATATAAGGCAGATGGTACCATATACAAGCATAAATCCCATCTTGTGGTAAAGGACTATGCTCAAAAGGAAGGCCTTGATTATGAGGAAACCTTTGCACCCATTGCAAGGATGACCACCATTCGAGTTCTTTGTGCTATGGTAGCATAATTCGGATGGAAATTACATCAAATGGATGTAAAAAGTGCCTTTCTGAATGGTGACTTAAAAGAAGAGGTATACATGACTCAACCCCCAGGATTTGCTGAGGAAGGCCATGAGCAATAGGTTTGCAAGTTGGTCAAATCATTATATGGGCTCAAACAAGCCCCAAGAGCATGGTACATTAAAATGGATAGTCACCTACTATAGCACAGATTCAAGAGAATTCCATCTGATGCAAATCTCTATATCAAGAACACAAGTTCTGAAATAGTGATTCTTGTATTATATGTAGATGATCTAATCATCATTGGAAATTCAGAGAAAATGATTAGTGTCATGAAATATGACTTGAAAGAGTCATTTGATATGACAATATGGGACTTCTCCACTACTATCTTGGCCTTGAGATAGAACAGAAGAATAATCATCTTAGGGTGACTCAACAAAAGTATGCCAAGAATTTAGTAGAAAAATATCGTATGACTGATTGCAAGCCCAAGGCAACACCGATGGAATCAGGGCTTCAGTTATCATGGTATGATGATTCACCATAGGTAGATGGCACACTATATAGACAAATGATTGGAAGCCTTATCTATTTGGCCAATATTAGACCAGACATTACTTATGCTATAAACTATATTTCTCGGTTCATGCAGGAAGCAAAAGCCTCTCATTGGAAAGTAGTTAAGCGTGTTCTTCACTACATTCAAGGTAGTGTAGAATATGGTCTATATTAAAAGAAGAATAACTCATTCTTCTTATAGATTTATACTAACTCTGACTATGTTGGATCCCTAGATGATAGAAAATCAACATCAGAATATGTATTTCATCTTGGATCTAGTCTTGTATCATGGTATAGTAAAAAGTAACAGGTGGTTGCTTTATCTTCAATAGAGGCAGAGTATCACGTTGCACGAGGATCTGTGTGTGAAGTGATATGGTTAAGTCTCATCTTGGCTATCATGGGCCTACCAAAGAAACTTCTTATTCGCATATTTTGTGACAACTCAGGTGTTTTAAACTTGGTCAAGAATCCAGTCCATCATGAACGCACAAAGCATATTGACACATATTGTCATTTCATTCGTGATGAAGTTCCTAAACATAGAATCAAGCTCCAATACATTCCCATCGACGAACAGGTTACTGACATCTTCACCAAGGTACTTGGACGTGTCAAATTTGAGCTATTCCAAAGTAAACTTTGTATATCAAAGTAATGTAATAAAGTGGGGATGTTAGGGTAAAATAGGTAGTATATTGCATTATACTACATAGGTTGATTATTACATTTACTTTTCTACTTTCTACCATGTAGATATTTATTGTTTCAAATATCTAATGGTAAACTATGGTTAATTCCTAAATATCCTAGGTTAAAAAACCTAAACCAAACTCTCTACCTCCTATGTTGCGTTGGTTAGCGTGGATAGCGGGATTATAGTTTGGATTACTATTTTGTAACCTATTTAAATACTAGGCTTTGCTCCTAAGTTTGGTTAATGTAAATTATCATTTTATTTAATCGAACTCATTCTCTTGGTCACAATAATATCTTATTTTTCTTCATAAAAATCTACATCTCCACTCAGAGTTTTTTTTTTGTGATTGGATCAATTACTCTATACCCTATTAAATTGTCATCATACCCAGGAAATATTTTACATATAGTTTTATCATCTAGTTGTGTCCTTTTTTTTGTTGGAACATGTACACATGCCTTACATCCAAAAATATTTAGGTGTTCTATTGAAGGTTTTCATCCTGACCATACTTCTTCAAGAGTAATACTTTTAAGCATATGTTTAGGTGATCTATTATGTATATATGTTACAATATTAACAACTTTTGCCCAATATTGATGACCAAGACGTGCTTCTTTTAACATACAACAAACCATTTTCATAATAGAATGATTTCTTCTTTCTGTTATACCATTTGGTTGAAGTGAATAAGTTTATCTTTTTATATCCTTAAATTGTAGAAATGATTCAAATTATTTTGATAAATATTCTCCTCCTCTATCAGAACGAATATTTTTGATCAATTTTCTTATTTTTGTTTCTACAAGTTGCTTAAATTGTTTTAAGAAACTAAAGGCTTCAAATTTAAGTTTTGGGAAATATACCCACATTTTTATAGAGTAATCATCATCAAATATTTGAAAATATATATGTCCTCCAATGCTTGTAGTGTCCATTGGTCCACATAGATATGTATATGTTAATTCTAATAGTTCCTAAGCTTTGTATTTATTGAGTTCAAAAGGTATTCTATGTTGTTTTCCTAAAAGACATATTGGAAAAACTATATATTTCCATGAAATTTTGGGTAGTGCTTTGACCATTTGATATTTATTCATCTCATTCAAATAATATATGCTTGCATGTCCTAACCTCCTATGCTAGAGTTCTTTGGTTTCTAGTATTTTTGATAGTTATTAGCATTCAATCATATAACTTTATACTTTATGAATAAAGATAATTACATTTAAGGAGGTAATATGATGTAGCATGTTAGATAGATAGATAGAGAGCCTAGTTTAATTTCTTCGATAGAAACTATAAATATGTAAGATACATCAAACAATGACACATACATAATTTAACCATGAAAGCTAAACATAAGAATAGAAAAGAGAACATGAGACATATACCTTGTGCATATGAATCAAGAGGAAGTATAAATAAAGTTGAAAGTGAAACAACAAAAAGGCAATATCACTTGGGTATTATAGCCATGTACTCATCCTAGTCATAGATGAGAGAAGCAGTCTATGGGAGATAAGGTTCTCCCCTAGCATCACTTATTTGCCTCTATGGTCCCTTTGTCCATCTTAAATAGGTACTTTATCCTATGAGCCCGTGTGTTGGTCTCACAAACAAAATGATCTCCTATATGTGACTATTTGTTAGAGGTTTTCTCTCTTGTAATTTTGATAGATACTTTGCTTTCATAGATCTTAGGCAAAAATATTTTGTTAAACTATGTAAGATACTCAATTTATTATTTAAATTAAATGTTAATCAATTGAAAAAATATATTTAGATGAAATTTTAATAAACATAAAATGAAAACTAAGCATTAGAGTTCTCAATTGGCTTATAGATGTATCACAATATATCTATGAATGTAATTTAAGTGAGGAGGAACTTTTATAGGTTCAGAGTGCATATTTTTAAGATAATTTGTAAACTTCACAACCAATTAGATAATGCTCATATAGAGTATGTTAGAAATAATGTAAAAATTGTTTACATGAATACTAGCTTTTGAAAGCATTATGTTATTCTTGTCTTGACCATTAAATATATTAGTTTTTATATTCGACTGGTTTTTATGCCTCATACTGCCTTTCTTTTTTTTATATCATACATTCTAATTGTACTTAAAAATTGTCCAAAATTTCTTTTTAATTTTTTTTTAATATTTTTAATATAAATTATAAACTTTCTCAAATTTATTATAGTATATTAAAATTTTATAGCTTTTTTTTAATCTTTTATATCTAATAATTTTAATTTTTAATGGTTGTGTTGGAACTACTTTTCATTTGTAGTATTTGTGTAACACACGAAACACGAGATTGCTCAGATCTAAAGGAGAATCACAAGAATCATTGTGTAGATACCTAAAACGCATCATGTTTAGGAGGCTACTCATATGGACACCTTTTAAGGCCATATGATTGATATTGGACCTTTCCAAGATCCAATAGTGGTTCTAACCACTCAATTAGGGTAGCCTAGTCCTATTTAGCCATAACCACTAATGTCATTAGTGATGAAGACCATCACCATCAATAATTAGAGTGGCTATGGGCTAGCCACATCTATCGATACCGACCATGGTAGCAATGGCCATAGTCACACATGTCGATAGAGGTCGAGCCTGTAACAAACTCGGGCTCCTCGATCGAGCCAAGTAAAATCATTGCATCCAATAAATATGCAATGGTTTTGGTGAATTTAAGCCTCCAGAAGCTTCATATCAATGACCCAAGCCCAATTGAATCTTGTTCTTGGATTCTTGGGGAAGCTAGAATAAGGAATTTGGGAGTCTACTTAAGACTCAAAATTTACAAGCAAAGGAGGACACTTGACAAGCTTTTTGTGTAACAAAGTTGCCACTTTGCAACCAGAGAGTACAATCTCTCACAAGTAATACGGTGCTACCAAAATTGCACTATGGAGCTATCACATATATTCATGGAGTTGTGGAGAGTTTGAAGTTATTCTACACTACTTTTATTCATCGACTTTGCCATAAATTTGGAGCTAATTCACATGAAATCTATATTTACCAGATAGACAAACCCTTGAACATCAATTTAGCAAAAGAATTTATCATCATCATGCAAGAACACAGAGAGAAGAACCCCTACCCCATGATCACTATTTTCAACAGTGACCCACAGGCGTCGTCATCGACGTCGACAATGACTAATAGAGTCAATTTCTCTGAGCATCAATGACTACGGTCTGATGTATCATTTTCTTTGTTTTTAGCAATAGATCAAATTAGAAGTATTTTCATTTGATTTCTAACCTAGATTAATTAGCTTTATATTATGTACTTCTGCATTTTTTTTTGTCTTTCAAGTATTCTTTTCAATATTCTTCATACATTTCATCATTTCTTTATGTATTTCCTTCATATTTTGCAATAATCATGAAATGGCCTCATCTTGAGAGGCTTGAATCTTGCTATTGATGTTTTGTATATTTTCTTGTGTGTAGGTTAAGGCCTTATCAGGAGCATACCACCTTCAATATCCTCCTCAATAACATCCTAAAGTGGAGGTCATCAAAGTAATCCCTCCTATAATCAGTTTGTGGAAATTCTAAAAATCTATTGAAGACACCTACCATATGAATTATGGATTGTAATATGTATCAAAATGATTAATCCCTCAAAGGGATATTTTGTAACCTTGATGTAAAGATGAATCTTCCAATATGAATAAATAGGGGCACCATTTATTTTATTTCTTTCTCTTTGCATTGATTACATGATGTATTTTGTTAATTTGATTACATATTGCTTTAGGTGTTAGATTTTTAGCTATTCTTTTATATCTAATAATTTTATTTTTTAATGGTTGTGTTCAAATTACCTTTCATTTGTACAATTTGTACAACACACAAAACATGGGATTGCTCAGATCTAAAGGAGAATTACAAGAATCATTGTATATCGAATTAATTTTTTTATGTTTTTAATATTTTTAAAAAAATTATCCTAATGAATCCAGTGTTGCCTTTGATGCCTAGTCCTCTTGGATATGCCAAGAGCACCCATGCATACTAGAAATGATGAACATTTGAGAATAGCAGCATGTGGTAGCTTAAAATTATACCTTTAAAAAAATAATATATATATATATATATATATTAAAAAATAAAATTAATAAATATAAAAGGTAAAATTATAAAATTATAAAATATTATAATAAATTTGACAAAGTTTTATTTTCGACCTTGATGTTGTGTCAGCCATCCAGTAAATGCAAAGTAGACAAAGAGATCCTTGGAGATGTCAACTCCACCTTCCTGGCCCTCATCCCCAAAGTCAACAAGGTCCACACCCTCACCGATTTTTGCCCCATCAGCCTTTGCAATATTCTCTATAAAATCCTCACTAAAGCCCTGGTCACCAGACTCAAACCGATCCTCCCCCACATCATTAATCCTAATCAAGGTAGCTCCATCCAAGGGAGGCTCATCATGGACAACATAATCACTATTCATGAAATTATTCACTTTGTCTCTAAAAGTGGCAAGACAAGATTTCTCCTAGAGCTAGACATGAACAAAGCCTTTGATAGAGTGTCCTAGAGTTTTCTTTTCTCTATATTCTGTAGGTTTAGGTTCCATCCTGACTGGATCACCCTCATAAAGGAATGCATATCCACTGCAAATTTCTCCATCCTTGTAAATGGCTCTTCTGTGGACTATTTCTAGAGTTCCAAAGAATTTAGACAAGGGTATTTCTTATCTCCTTTTCTCTTTATCATTGTTTTTGAAGCTCTTGGAAGGACCCTAAATTCTACTTGTTCCAAAGGAGACATTTCTAGCATCAAACTAGCCTCTTCCCTTCAGCCTATCTCTCACTAGTAGTTTGTTGATGACACCATCCTGGTTACCCTTACTTCAGTTTCCAAAGCCCGTATCATTAAATCGATTCTGCTCTTCTTTGATACTATTATTGGGCAAAAAGTAAATTTTTATAAAAGCAATATTTACTTCATCAATACCCCCATCATATTCCAAGCCTACACTGGTGATATTCTTGAGTGTACCATTGCTAAGATCCTTGCCACCTACCTAGGATTTCCTCTTTTTGAAGGCCCCTCCAAAAATTCCCTTTAGAACTCTATCATAGAAAGAATTCAAAAAAAGTTGGCTAGCTAGAAAGGGAGCCTCCTCATCCAGGCTGAGAAGGCAACCTTGGTCAAATCCACCCTCTAAAGCATACCAATATTTTTTCTCTCCATATTTCAGATACCTAACAAATTCTGTAACAAAATTGATCAAATCTAGAGAAATTTTTTGTGGTCTGGATTGGAGTTGAAGCAACGCATCCACTTGGTTGCCTAGGACCACATCTATTCAAGAAAAGAGCATGGTGGCATTAGGCCTAGGAAGATCTATAATATGAATCTAGCACTCATTTCCAAACAAGGATGGCAAGTTCTTACCAATGAGATATCTCTATGGGTTTCTATTATAAAAGTGAAATATATTTGGCACCGCACCAACTCCCTGGATGACCCTTCTCCTATCTCAAGCTCGATAGCATGGAATTCCATCCTCAAATCTAAGGAGATCATCAAAAAAAGCATTTACTAGAAAATAGGCAATGATGAGAAGATCAATTTCTAGAAGGATATTTGGTTGGGCATCAGTCCTATGCAGACTTGTGTTGATCTCCTCTGTCTGAAACCTGTCACTAAATTTTTATTTAGTCCAAAGGTATATCACTTTTTTCATCCTAATTGTATCTCCTATAAATCTATCCCAATTGATGGTCTGTCTAGAGAGTAAAGGCAAGTTGCTTCTTTATTGTCAAATATTTTACACTTTTGTGTTATACCAGGTACACCCTCTAAAAATAAGATCATTTGGACCCCTAATTCCAACGGTATTTTTACTATCAAGTCTGCCTATACCCTCACTAAAAGTCCCTCCCCTCCTTGGTTTCTTTCCAAGATCATCTGGAAAAAGCATCTTATCCCCAAAGTGAGTTTCTTCTTCTAGCTTATCATTCAGGACAAAATCATCACCATCCCAAACCTCCATCGTAGTGGCATTTCTATCCCCAATTGATGTTACTTGTATCACCATCATTGCGAATCTACTCATCACATATTCCTTTCTTACCACTTTTTTCAATCTATCCTGTCTTCCCTTGTCTCCTCCCTTGGCATTGATTGGGTCCCTCCTGCCCTCCTGAGTGATATGTGTTTTTAGTGGCCTAATCCATTCAAAGGTTTCTACATCAAGACTTTTTGGTCTTTTTATCCCCTCACTTCCTTTGGGATATTTAGCATGAACACAACTACTACTCTTTCAAATATTTGAGTGATGATGTTTGGTATGTGTTCTCCATAATCCTTCACATGGCTGCTAAGAATCCTTCCATAATTTCGGGAGATGGTAAACTCAAACCCAATTCTAAAGTCTTCTTGGTCTCTTCTCTTAATATTCCCAGCTGCAATACCCCTCTTCTCCAAAGGTTGATAGGTCGTTGGTCGAGTGGTCTCCCCCTCCTCCAAAATACTTCAAACTAAATTTTTATGGTGCAACAAAAGAAAATCTTAGGCCTGTCGGTGTCAGGGGAATTATCAAAGATCACACATGGAAAATTATTTTAGCCTATACCAAAATTTTAGGATATCAATCTAGATATTTTTGGAAGCTCAGGCTCTTCATCAAGGTATTGTTCTCCTTCACAACATGTGTTCCAACGAAATTATTAAAAGGAACTCCAAAAATATCATCCAGAATCTATTAGAGACACACTCTATTTATTGGAATACTAAAGCTAAATTTTTAATGAACTCTTTCACAAATGTTACTTTCAATCATATATTCCATGAAGGAAACCGTGCTTCTAATCTCCTAGTGAACATAGGGTTTTTGAACCTTGTCTCACCATGTAGAGAGACATTTTTCCTTCGTCACTCAATGATGCCAATGCTTTGGACATTCTTTCTCAGTAAGACCCCTATGTCGAGCCAGTATCTATGGTGGAATCTCCTTTTCTCCACATGGAGCAATGTTAAAAATTTTCACCAACATGTGGTAAGTCACACCTGCATAAATGCCATGAGTGAAAGATCCATCATGAGTTTTAATCAAGTGGATCATCCCAAGGATTATAATACGGAAACATATTTACATTTCACCAATGATGTCACCTTTGATATGCCACTAAATCTTCAAGCTTTAGAAAGATATCATCTCTTAATTTACAATAGCTCTGACATGGGACACACACTTGTTAATTATGTCAACTTCACCAATCAAAATATTCTTACAAATAATTTTCATGGGAATCCTATGATCAACACCACACTCAACATTCCCTCTTTCTACTATTGGTAAATTCACCTTTGGGAGAAGATGTGGAAACTTAATCATCCAAACTGGTATTCTAGAAATCACCATCAAAATCACATGGATTTTAATTCGACTTGGCACTTACAGGTACTTACTTCTGTGAAGCTCGACCTTATCTTCAATTGGTCCATTTTCACCTTTGCCATCGGTGATGATCCTTCCAATTTTTTTGCTTCCATATATGTCATCAGTTGTACCAAAAGTATCCAAAATCACATCTTTGTCTTGAGAGACTATGTTTTGGGTCCTAATGATCACCGGTGGGGACTTTTTTGCCATTGGTGATAATAGTTACCTTTGAATCTGGTGCTACTCCTTCTAGAGGCCATTTTTCCCTAACATATGCTTTTTGGTATTAGTTCCTACATTCCTATTGAAGGTTCTACACTCGTGTCAACCCACC
The DNA here is from genome assembly GCA_028583015.1 of Wollemia nobilis. Taxonomy (NCBI): domain Eukaryota; kingdom Viridiplantae; phylum Streptophyta; class Pinopsida; order Araucariales; family Araucariaceae; genus Wollemia; species Wollemia nobilis. Next base: position 63,248 of record JAQPPZ010009930.1, read on the forward strand.
CATGTCAATTGTTTCAATCTTGAGTGTCATAATATCCCATGCTTTTCTAGTGTGAGGTTTACATGTTTTGTGCCATTGTAAATGGAGATGTTTTCTGAAAGGATTCTCTACCTTATTATCCTAAGATTTATTGCCCCTCATGTCCTTGTCCTTTTCCCTTATCATACCCGAGCTAGTGCATTTCCCCTCTACCTCCCTCATCCTATCAAGCCTTATTTCGATGGTTGAAGTTGAACCCTCAATGCTTCACATTACTGCCCTCATGAGGATATTTTCAAAGACCATAGACTTCTCAATTTATTTTAGCTATTTAATGGACATGAATTTGACCTTTCTTTGGATTTTGTGTGAAGGTGGGATGAAGGACATGTTATCATCCAAGGTTTAAGTTTTATGGTCACCATTGATCTCCTTGCTAAGATCATGGTGATTTCAAACGAAGGGGAGATAATTAACAAAGAGAAGCACTCACTCCAAGGTGAGTTTGCTCTCTTCTAAGATTAGGATGAGTCCTTAGGCAAAGACAAGGGTGAAATTCTATGGGAAATACTCTCGAATCCATGGGACATTGTGATGATGATGGTCCTCCAATAATTTATATTGGACAACCCTAGAGTGGTCTTGAGCAGCTTCCATTTGGCATTCCTCAACCACTTATAGGAAAAAAATACCATCAACATCCTAAAGTATATTTTTTGGTTTGTTGAGTAGTCAATATTGAATATCAAAAGAGGGGTCGCATCCTTCCCCCTACACCAAGGTCTTCACTTGATGATTTACAGATACATTTTGGAGAGATAAACTTGTAGAGATATGGGAGCGATGGTATCTACCATGGGACCTATGGATGACATTGGCAGAGCTAGTGGAGAAACTTTTGTATCTCCTAGAACCAATCAGGATTTGGAATTTAATGCAAAGTTGGAGGGAACTCCGAGAACTCAAAAATTTGAGCATCATTGCTCCACCAGGAGCAAAGTGAGCAGTGAAAAATGTAAGGCCCCCATTGTTGTTGATAATGATTTTTTTGATGAATCTCTTTCCTTTCAAGTCAAAACTAAAATTACACCTAAGAAAAGTCACCCTATTGAAGGTACATCTACCCAACCTCCCCCTCTACTGGCATCCAAAGTGTCCTACTGACATAATATCTCTAAACATAGCCATATATAGGACCTCCATGACATTATGAAGACCCTGAGGAGAGCGGCTAGGATGACCTCCTATCTCCTATCTCAAGCAAAGAATCTCCTAGATGAATACAAGGACCAATTCGAGATATTGGAGGAATTCAAGAGCCTAGTGGGAGCAACCAGAGATGGCCACAAAATTGGGAAATCTAACATCTAGCTTGTTTTGTGGCTCTTTGGTGTTTTTTGGTGCTTTTGGGTGTATGTTTTTATTTTATGTTTTATGTCTTACCCCTGCATGGGTTTCTTTATGGATGGTTATGTTGGTTACTCCTTATGGCCCCTATAAGGGCTTCCTAGGCTTACTATTATTTTTTGTAACAACCTGTAATGGGGTGACTTTCCTGCAGTCTTGCTAAGAAGTTCTTTTTTAGTTAGACTCCATTTTGTAAAAGGTTATGGGATCCTTTCAAAATCCCTTTACCAATAAAAATTATACTAAAAGTAAAAATTATTTAAGAAGAAATTTTGGGCAATAACTATTAAAATGTATGTCATGGATAAATTTTATATGAAACATAACTTTTTAATTGTGTATATTTATGTTATTCATGTTATTTTTTTCATCTTAAATTACTTTTGATTTATTAAATTGTAATAAAAAAATATATTTTAGAATATTAAAGTTTAAGTTGGAATGCACTACCTTACTATTTGTTTATTTGTTTGTATTGATTTTTTTTGTAATGCTTGCTTTTTTTTTCCCTTTGAATGGTATGATGTAATAATTATATTAGTGTGTTTTAAGTTAATTTATGGTTAACTATTATGGCATATTATATGAATAAATATATTGTTTAAAGTTATTTTAATAGTTACAATGCTTTTTATATGAATCTATTTAGTGTATGTTAGAGTTAGAGTCTATTACATCATTTCAATCATGTAAATGTACCTTCCTAGGTACATACTTAGAGCATTAGATTAATTTAATGGGAAGTTATTTAGTTTCTTAATGCAATATAATAAATGCAAAAGTGTCAATGGGCAAGGTGTCCCTTGCACAACTAGGTAGAGTGTTTGCAAAGGAATCTATATTCCATTATAAAAGGACCTCATTGTAAGAGTTTGATAAGCAAGTCAGTAGGTAGTAGTAGTAGTAGTAGTGGATGACTCCATTAGTGATGGAGCACACTATAGTTTTGTAATCATCTTGCATGGATTATCCATTTCCTCCATAGCAATATTGTATTTATTTTTGTTATTTCTATTTAAATCTTATTTCTTTTATATTTTTGCATATTGTGATTGACATATCCCATTGCAATCTACCTCAAAATATAACAGTGGTATCAAAGCCATGGTAGATCTAGTCATAGTAGGTTGATAGGAATACCACCATTATTATTGATTTTGAGTCAACCTAATGCATCATTGGACCAATAACTATCAAAAAATCTTAGAATAGTCTAGGTGGTAGAGTTAGGGAGAGTCACAAGTGAGGACTGAAAGAAATCTTAGTTTCAAAAAATAATGAGATTGCATTTTACTAGAGTCTCTCCACACAGTTACAAGAAAACTCATGAAGACCAAGACTCAAAATTCAATCCACTAGATTGATAGATCATCTAGTGAAGATCATCTAAGATATCTGAAACTTGGTAACTATTACCTGAAGGTTCTTTTTATTGTAGGAACTAACTCTTAGATGATTGAGACACCTCCTACAACGAAAAGCTAGGAGATTTCAACTTCGTTGCCCAAAGGTCGGAGTGCCTTCATAGTGTAAATATTAGTTTTTATTGTGGGTAAAATTTTGTGTCTCCTCACTCACTCGTCCTCTTTGAGTATAAGGGCATATTAGAGCTGACCAGTTTTGAAGCATTAATGGTTGAAGAAAATTTCAATAATTGGATGGAAGAACAGGCAGGGGTATGCTCAAAAGGAATACCCTAGATCCCCACCCTAAATTTGAGTGGGGGATTAGGATCCTAGGCACCCACCTAAAGTGGATATCAAAAATGGAAGGTAGCATGAAGAATATTTATCCCAAACTCTCATCCACAAATTGACTAGAACTCTAGGAAGGCAAAAGTAGGAGCCTGATCGCCCATCCATGAAATGAAATATTAGGATAATGGTAAATGAATAAGTGTACCCAAAAGTCCATCCAAGTATGAGAGCATCACATAACAGGATGAAAATATTTGAGGATCCCTAGGAGTGAGAATTAATAAACTCAAATACCAAACATAGATCTTCGGTGGGTGTGAAGGAAGAAATTTGAATTGCACAACTTCAGAGGTGATCGACCTCTAATTTTTTTGCAGCATGAAGGGAAATAGTAGGTTGAAATTTAATAAGATGTTATAATGATCAAGAAACCCAATATTTGTAGAATCATTTGAATTCCTCCAGACAATTACCATCCCTCATGAAACAAAATATCAGTAGATCTTCTGACTGTTCCAACAAAATTCTCCTGCCTAATACCATTAATGTTGTAATTTGAATTCATTGTAAAATTTTCTATAAATAGTGGAATGCTTCCCATTCCAAAGCACAACTATGTGGCCTTTACAATTCATATGTAATTCTTCATCACTTGTAAATAATAGTGTATCATTGTTTGGTCTCTCAATCTATATTTGCTTCTATTTTTGTCTTTGTGTGGATGTTTATTTCTGTGATGGTTGTCTAAGTTGATTCACTTAATTTTGCTATCTAGATTTTGTGGGTCTAGCTAGGTGGTTCTAAAATTCACATCCACCCATGTGCATCAATGTTTATTTCTTATAGAGCCTATCTAGGTGGGAACACTCTAATTTTATTTCTTGGATTTCATGCACCCTCCCACTAGTTCTAGAATTTACCTCTGCCCACTGCATCAAATGAGGAGTGGAGATAGAAAATGATAATATTCTAGGTGATTTATTATTGTTTACATCAATGATATCAAACATGTGTCTTTATGTGGCCATGCCCCATACTTGTTAGTTTTTGCTATGGCATCATTTGCTTTCTTTCCTATTCTCTTTTCCCTCCTTTCCCCTTTATGGTGTAGGTAGCTAGAACCGAAGGAGTTGATATTATATGAAGATCAACCACATATACCTCTCTTGGATTGGGTGATTGTTTAGTTCTAGTCATAGATCACCGGGTGCATCTCTCACTCGTCTAGTGATAAACTTTGTACCAACAATTTTTGGTGACTTTGCCAGGGAACTAAATGAATTTATATGTTTGAGTAAAGCAGAGTTTGGTGATACTCTAGTTTATCCACATATTTGCAAATAACCTAGGGACACCTACTGTGCAACATCTCCACATCATGATATCAGTTGTCTTCCTATGATGAAGATCCAAATATCTCGAAGGACACAAGGTTTGATGAACATCCTTGACCTCATCAGTAGAGACAAAATGTTCATTTGGTGACTTTGACTCTAATGCATGAACCAGGACCTCTGAAGGCCAATGCCCCAATGGCCCAATTGTGCTGCCCATAGTGGAATGATCTTGGTCCTATCCCTTGAAGGAAGGGTGCTATGGTGGTATCATACTCTTGGGTGAAAAACTATCCTCTCATGGAAAAATTTGATAAGAGCACTTATTGACACATTTGACAACTCCCTAGATCCTATCCAACTCTTGATGCATCTTGCATTTATCAAGAGGACATCTTTTGAATCAATTATCAATTTCAATATACGATTTAGAAGGATCTAGGAAAGGATTCCCTTTGAAATTCAGTTGTCTCTTACCCAAGCTCACCTGTACTACATGCAAGCTCTCAGCCCAGATTTGAGCCTCTTCCTCTATCAATAAAGGTAAAGCAAATTCCCTCAAATGTTTTAGGAGGTTGTATTGGTTGAGACATTTTTGCTTTAGGTAGGAAATACATCTTTAGAATATTATGTCCTTCCATATCCTTTATGGATCATTATCGTTCTCTTTATAACTATATAACATCCATCACAAAATAAAATTGTGCAGGATCCAAGGTTGTAGTCATATGGAACTCAAAGGGTGGATATCTTCTCGGGATCATGCACAGAAGATGCAAGCACTATTTATGCAGTAATAAATCTTGTTTCTTGCAACTTCTTAGAGCATATAGAAGAGTTGAAGCAAATGGAGAAAATCCCTTGCAAAGAGTGGACAATGTTGCCTCCTCTTTGTATCTAGGAGGACATTGAGTATGGGTTGAATCATCTAAAAAAAAAAGTAGTACATGTTGCAATGAATCCAATAAATGGTCCCTACCCGCACATACATATAGATGTGTCGAAGGCACATATAGTAAGGGTCCCACAATAGGAAGATCCAAAGGACTGGCAACACTGGAGCCTATTGCTAGAAAAGACAATATCTATAGAAGGCTCCCACATGGCAAAATATATTGTCACAATAATAATTGATTGCATAGGTACTGGTAGGAATGATGATTCACCAAGTTGTGTCCTCGATACGGCTTGTAAAACCATGGGAAAATACCAGCTGGAACATGAAGAATGATTGAAGTAAAATATAATATGTTTTGGCCACTGTAGATTTACTAGAAGAATTCCCAAGGAAATATGGTTGGTGGTGGTGTTCCAATAGCACCGTAATTTTATGTATATAAACCAATAATTAAATAAAGGTACAACAGGGTGGTGAAGCCTAGGATAAAAAATAATTTTATAGTAGACCCTAAGAAATTTTCCCCTCTGGAACTACTTTCTTGCTTTTTTTATTTTTCTAGATTTCATATATCTAAATTCGTAACCCAATGGATAAGGGTAAGATAGTACAAAAGGTGGCATGATCCAGTAGTTCACATTTGGCAATTTCTTTGAAAAAATGTGCCTATTCCACCACACCTTCTCCTATACATATGTGTGTATTCCAAGTAGTGATCTAAAGAAGTAATGAATACACAAAGGCAGTTGAGGTATCTCATGGCATGCCCATGGTGGAGTTAGTTACCGTCCAAGCCTGCATGGTGGAAATCCAATTCAAGAATAGGTAGATTACCAAAATTAATTACTGACCTTAGGGATCATAATTTTTGGTAACCTGTCTATTATTGAATAAGTTTTAACTTGTAGAAGAGTATGTTTATAAGTGTACAATGCTTGGGGATATTCGGTAAACTAGTAGATTCAATCTGTGACTCTAGGGGATAATCCCATGAATTTGATAGTTCTACTTCTCTTCTTCTTAAGGTATCCTCAATATTGTGTCCTCTCTTGTTCTCCCCCTCTATCCTGTTCTCCCTATTTGGATGCTATTTTTTTGATGTTTACTTGATTTTACAACCATATTACAACCGCTCCTTCTTCTCCTTTCTTACTTTTAGCATTTTCTCATCCTCGTTCTCAAGGAGATTCCTTCCATTTCATCTATTATCCACTTCATGATTTCTTTATTTCTTCCCTTTATACTATGTTTCATCCTATTATTTTTTGTGTATTCCCCCCATTCCTAGCCTTCCCTTATTCTCTTTGATTTCGCCTTATCTGTACTTTATTTCTTCCTATCCTTGTTTGAAAGTGCTTTTTCTAGTCAAAGGCTTATTGGGTTATTTTTTTCCCAAGATGAAAACCCCTATAAGTCACCAAGAGTGTGGGTGAAATTTTGTGTCTCCTCACCCTCTCTTCCTCTTTGAAGATAAGGGCATATTAGAGCTGGCCAATTTTGAATCATTAATAATTGAATGATATTTCAATAATTAGATGAAAAAACATGCAAGGGCATGCTCAAAAGGAATACCCTAGATCCCTTCCCTAAATTTGAGTGGGAGATTGGGATTCTAGTCACACACATAAAGTAGATGGAAAAATGGAAAGATAGCATGAAGGTTATTTGTCCCAAACTCTCATTCACAAATTGAATGGAACTCTAGGAAGGAAAATGTAGGAGCTCGATCGCCCATCCATGGAATGGAATATTAGGATAATGGCAAATGAAGAAGTGTGTATAAAAGCTTGTCCAAGGCTGAGAGCAATGCACAATAGGATCAAAAGCTTCAAGGATCCCCATGAGCAAAGCATTAATGATCTCAGCTATCTAACACAAAAATTTAGTGGATGCAAAGGAAGAAATATGAATTGCACAACTTCAGATGTGATCGACCTCTGATATTTTTGTAGCATGAAGGGACATAGTAGATTGGAATTTAAGAAGCTACAAAAATAATTAAGGAACCTGATCTCTATAGAATCATCTGACTTCCTTCAGATAACCATCATCCATATTGAAATAAAATGTTAGAAGATCTTCTGACCGTTCTAGTAAAATTCTCTCCCTTGATACCATTAATGTTGTAATTTAAATTCATTGTCAAATATTTTATAAATAGTGGTCTTTACAATTCATATGTAATTCTTCATTTCCTATTAATAATAGTGTATCATTGTTTGATCTCTTAATCTATCTTTGCTTCTATTTTTATCTCTATGTGGATGTATATTTCTGTGATGGTTGTCTAAGTTGGTTCACTTAATTTTACTATCTAGATTTCATGGGTCTAGCTAAGCAGTTCTAGAATTTGTATCCACCTTGGACATCGGGGTTTCTTTTTGTTAAAGTCAGTCTGGATGGGAGAGCTCTAATTATGCTACCTAAATTTCATGCACCCTCCCATCGGTTCTATAATTTACCCCTACCTACTACACCAAATAAGGAGTGGAGATAAATCGATTTGATATGTTAGGTGATCCACTATTGTTTACATTTGTGATGTTGAATGAGTGTGTCTTGATGTGGTCATACCCCATATTTGTTAGTTCTAGCTACAACCTCATTTGCTTTTTTTCTCATTCTATTTTCCTCCCTTTCCTCTTTGTGGTGTAGGTAGCTAGAACCAAAGGATCCAACCTTCTTTGGAGATCGATCACCTCTGCCTTTATTGGGTTGGGTGGTCATTCAATGTTGGTCAAGGACCATTGAGTGCATCTCTTGTTCATCCGATGATGGTTTTTGCACCAAAAATTATAAAATAATAATACTACAGAAGAGAATATAGGAGAAAGAGTTAGAGTGGAGTCTAGAGATTGAAGATCTCTATTTATAAAGTCAAATTCACAGTAGAAAAGGCCATAGAAGCCTTGATCTAAGAAAATGCACAAAAGCCTTTATCTAAAAGAAAAGACCACAAAATCCTTGATCTAAAATAAAAAGACCACATAAGCCTTGATCTAAAAAATTTCACATAAGCCTTGATCTAAAATAAAATGCCACAAAAACCTTGATCTAAAAAAGGCCACAGAAGCCTTGATCCTAAAAAAGACTCCAAAAGAGACTACCTATTTCAAAAGCAAATACAAATTTTAGTATTAATCATTTATTATAGGAAAAGGATATCCAATGAGTTGGTAAACTTCCTAAAAGAAAGTTAGGAAGATTATTTTCTTTAGAATCATCCAGCACCTAAAGCAAAATTTAAGGTGGCAAACTTGAAGGTGAAGAGATAAGGTGAATATCTTAGTGAAGAAACTTCTATTCTTGCAAGGACAATAAGGACAAGGAGAGCTTTGTTCAAATCCAAAAGTAGTAGAATCAAGTGATACAAGAAGGAGATCTCAATTCCATAAGTTTAAGAAGAAGGCCTCAAGGAAGACCAAAGCAGTTACAAAATAAAAAACCTAGGAGAGGTCTCAAGAAAAAGGCTTTGAGATCCTTGTTGTTGAAGCAAGATAATCAAAAGAGTTCCTAGAAGAACTCATTGGAGAAATTCTCCATCAAGGAGAAACTTTCTCACAAGGGAAAGACTTGGGATAATTATCACCATCCGACAAAAAGCCCAATCAGGAGAAGAAGAATTGGCAAGGAGTGCCAAAGAAGATACAAAAGACCTCAAGATATTCAGAGTCTTGAGAAGAAGAAGATCATGCTTGAAGTCATAATTCAACAAGAAGACTTGAAGATAAAATAATTTTGTCAAAGATAAAAGACTTGAAGATTGCATAAATATTCCCCTGAATCCACAACATAAAGGAGAATATCAAACCACCAAACCCCAATATCATGAAAGAAAGTTCAAGACCTATTTTTGGTGAAGGAGGAGCTGCTTGGAAAAGCTAACAAAAGTTGTAGAAAGCAAAAATCTTGATCTACATTCTCTACAAAAGTTGTCAAAAAGGTAAGCAATTATTGGTGCAAGTGAATTCATTAATCAAATTACTCAATAGATTTGTTAAAGCACCTTATGTTAGATCAAAATTTGCAAAGAGGAATATTGCATTATAAGTCTTCAAATAAGTGCAAAAAGGAAAGTTATTTTTAAGGTTTATTTGCACATTAATTTGGAGTTGATTAGATTACAAAATTACAACTATCTATCAAATACCTATCTTATATCTTGAAAAAAATATTAGATCCTACAACTATGTTTGTAGTGAAATTTGCAAATTATATTTGAAAGGTTGCAATGGAATTGTTAAGAATATTTTTGAGAAATTAGTGGAGAAATATGGTGAATTCCTTGTTACCAATTATAGTGCATCTATTAAGCACCATTCTATTTAATTATTTAACTAGTTGCTCTAAATTATTTTATGTTATTAAGAAGCACAAAAATCAAAAAAATCTGCAACACTTTAGTGGCCAAAAGAAGCCACCATTACAAGTAGAAATGTGGAGTAGAAAACTACCATTGAAATCCTTGAAGGAAGCCTCAAATCAAGACCTTGGAAGTCTCAAGATTTAAGGAGAATATAAAGATTTATTTTTCAATCTTAGAGTGCAAGAATCCTTATTTCATTAGCTTGGATTGACTATCATCCAAAAGAAGCAAGAAGGATTATACAAATTCTTTATTTTGGTGCAATAATTACATATTAGAAAATGTACCTCCTTTGTTTCTTGGAAGAACAAAGGGATTACCATTTATAGGGGGTAGAAGGACGTTCTTATCCACCAGACTAAGGAGCTATCAAAAATCTCACACAAGCAACAAATTTATAGACAAAGGAAGAGCCACCGAAGAGCTCACACATCCTTGTTCAACAAAATTACATCCAAGTGAAGGAGCTATCAAAAAGCTCACACGAGTAGCATATTTGTAGCCAAAGGAAGAGCTATTGAAGATCTCACACGTCCAAGAGTTGAGGTATTTAAAAACACCATTTTTCCTCTGTTAGATTGAGCTCTATAAGCAGTGTATCACCTGCAATAGTGGAGCCATTGAAAGAAGGTATTATCATTCATGCTTACGTAGAAAGAAGGGCAGTATTTAGTGATAGGTTATCTACATAAAAGACAAAGCATTGGTTATTATAACCAGTGGTAAAGTAAGGAAGAAATCACCATTAAATACCTGCAAACAAGTGCAAAGATAAGAGCTATACCTAAGGCATCCATTGAAGTGAGTGTCCACCAAAAGAAGAGCTCGAAGGTGTGCCATTAGGCCATGAATCTATCCAACTATAGTATTTCATCATCCTCTCCAAGCCAGTGTGCAAAACATATCTTGCCTATCAAGAAACATAACAAGCTCATGTAGGGTGCAAAGTTAAAGGATAAGTTGGGTTGCAAGCTCATCCTTGGAGCGTGTTGTGGCCATTCCACAACTTACCCCAAATTTGGGGACCCACCTTTAATTTTGTTGTTTTGGATGATTTTCATGTTCTTTGAATGATAGTTTTGATAGGTTCCTCCTTTAGTTTTCTTTTAAAGGGTTTTGAATGTTGTTTAGCTTTTATAGTGGGTTGGTTAACTTAGATGTTTTGAATTAAAAGCTTTTGAAAGTAAGTTTAATGTTTTCACTATAAAAGCAAAATAAAAGATAATAAAAGAAAAACATTTAATTTTTTTAAAAAAGTAATAAATAAATAAATAAATAAATAAATAAATAAATAAATAAATAAATAAATAAATAAATATATAATACATATAAAAAAAATAAATATATATTTTATATATATATATATATATATATATATATATATATATATATATAGAACAATGATAAAAATAAAAGATAATAAAATAATAAACCAAAAAAAAAAAATAAAAATAAAATATTTATGTGTAGATATATAAATAAATTGGAGTGAATATTTTAATGATATGTTCACCATCGTAGAAAAGTTCATTTTGAATGGGGCTTGGAATGTTAAATGTAATTTTTATTAAAAGTTTATTTTTGAAGATTTATTTTAAATGTTATTAAGGGGTGGTTTGAATTTCATGGTTATGTTTTTTGCAGGTGCTTACAATATCATAGACCTAACTATCAAGACCCAACACGACATGAAAGGATGGTGACTACATGAACCAAGTTGGAGGACGTGGTCATGACACAACGGACGTGGACATTGGCATAGACACGATGTAGACGCAGACCTATTGAACATGATTTCGATGGACTCAACAGTCGTGGACAGACCATTATTGGGAACACAACTACCAGGCAGGCCCACAAGAAATATGATGGGATGATGACATGGCTAGTTCACAGTGGATGACCCAGGCCCACCTGGTAGACACCAAATTAGACCTATGTGTTGGATAGGGTTGCTAACTCAATGAAGATGTGGATGTGCTGATGGATTGCAAACTGTTGACTAGGATAGACTGGACATGGACTAATATACCTAGGTTATCGATGACATGTCAATGGTAAGGATGGATGGGAAAAATAGTGACCATATTGATATAAAGTGACCACATGGACCCTTCCAATATTGATAAAACAAATACGGGATGAAGAAACAGTTCTCTGATAAGATAAGGTATTTATACATGTCGTAGTGAAAGCATGGGTTTATGATGTATTGAACAATTATGGGAAGAGTGACATTGATATTATCAATGGCATCGCAAGGTTATCATATTCACTTGTTGCATATGAAGAATGTAAGAGGTCATAGTGTAGAGATAGAATGAAGAATACGATGGTATCATCATTGATGACATGGGTAAATAATAGCAAGTGCATCACGAATTTTGCATAGACAAAGGTTTGGCAAATCTAGCATCAAAATTATGAAATGATATTATTTTTTACATGAACCAGAATGTCTACAAGTGCGAGGTCGTAGCCATTATAAGTAAAATATTCCTGTGAAGAGTAAATAAAACTGCCACATCCAATCCCATGCATGGTGATGGAGAGTAGAGATTTGAAGCGGCTATAAAACAATTTATATTGAATATTTTACTGTAGGGTTTGTTAGAGGTGAGATGTTTAATGCTAGTAATGGAACTGGTCATGGTTTTCAAATATTTATAGTACAATAGTGATGATGACAATGAGGTAAACCAGTGTTCGAGTTTAGAATGAAATGAAATTTTCCTTTATAGCCTCATCGCGGTGCGTATTGATGGATAGTGTAGTAGCAAGCAATGGTGAAATTGTAGTGGGCATTTGGAGATATTAATATGATGACAAGCTAGCATACGATGGGTAGATAAAGTAGTAGTGATTGTTTGATATTGAGGGTGTAAACTCAGACGTCGATAGTATCGATAACTAGTGTGAGGTGAACATGGACCTGTACCCAATTATGGAGGTATGGATTTAGAATTTGTGCTTTGAACATAAACCAGCATGGACCTTGTGGATGTGGAATTTTAGGCGAAATTAAGTCCATATGGATGAATAATCCAAGGAATCTATGACATGGGTGATTGTATCCCTCCGGTGACATCGACACATAGGCATCTATCACACTAAGTCATTTGTTTTTTGAGTGAGTCATTGATAGGTAATATTTAGGTATAGGTGTAAGTGATTTAGACTTTGCACTCACTACCAGTGGGTAAAGTGACCATAGGCTATATGCTCATCATAGTAAGTAAGAGAGAGCATTTATTTTATCATGATGCTCATTCAATAATGGCACATGTGAGGGAAGAGAAAAAATGTATGGCCACTTGGTGAAAGGCGTTACCATGCAAAGTGGGAACCAATGAAAATTAAGTCGAATGAAGTGGAAGCTAGAGTGAAATATCGTACTCCTGTCATGCAACCAAACAGAAAGAAAAAAGAAATAATTTGTTTTCTTCTAAAACTTTAAATATTCATTGCAATGACAAAATTTGGGGCTGGAAAGTTTTAGCGGTTGGAAATTTTTGGTAATAGGGGTTGGAAATTTTGTGTAAAACAAGGACTGTATTTTTTTGTTTTAATGCAAAATACTACAGAAACTTGCATCTTGTAAGCACAATCACATGAGAGATATTTTCTGAATATTTTGAACTAATAGTCTATATTTTCCTTCCATGTTTTTATACTTATATACAGTGTTTAATGCATTTTAATGATTGCATTATTGAAGGCTTAGAAACAAGGATTTTGGTTCGTTTCCCTAGAATATTACCCCTAGTTTATTTTGGACCATGCGAATGCAGCTCCGATTAGATTAGGTTACATTCAGAAACTCTCACATATCTGGTTGTGCAGGATAGGGTAGCATTATACGGATAGTAGTTTATCTTTAAAATTTTCAACATTGTGGTCCATATTCCAAATTCTTATTTTTATTTCTCTAACCCTATCTTTTTAATTTTTTTAACTTTTATAGATAAAATAAAAAATACGAAAAAAATTAAAATTTCAAACATAAATGCACGAATTCCAAGATTAAGCCTAAATTTTTATTTAAAGCAATTTTGATTTTATTTTGAAGCCAATTCAAAATTACAAAAATTATTCAAAGTTCAAATTTTTAAAGGAATTTTGTAATTTCAAGTTTTGCATGATTTCACATTTTGAAGGAGATTCAAGTTTCAAGCTTTACAATTGAGTTTTATCAAGCAATAAATTAACTTCTCTTTATGAATATTACAATTTCATTAAACAGGGCTAATTTATATGGCATTTCAAGGCTATTACATTTTCAAGATTAGTCATTTAGGTGTTTCTTTTTCATGATCAAAGTTTAACAAAGCAACATAGAATCCATTCACAAAGAGAGAATAAATGTATCCAATCATCATTTAAGATTCACATTTAGAGATAGATTTTAATCTTTTGTTTCATGCTCAAAGTAGGGTTTAAATAAGATAAAACTTATTTAAAATTTGCTTAACAAAAGAAGATAAAATCTACCTAAAACACTCCAAGATAAATGAATTAAATCACCTTTGTAAATAAAAAATAAAGTGAATAAGGGATCAATTCATGCATTCATTCATCATTTTATTTTTGCACATAAGGGAAATCAAGCCCTTTCAATTAATGAATAATAAAAGCTTAGTATAATAAAGTAATACCAACATAGACCCTTGTAAATAGTTATTTGTAAATCATTAAAGTATTCCTAGCACTTATTTGATACATCTTCACAAGATTACAAGCACACATTAAGTAAAAGGAACCTTGGAGAAATTTCTATTTCTTTGCAAGAGAGGGTTTTCTAATCAAAATCTTGACTATGATGGTGATTTTGCAATTGGGTAAAATTACCACTCAACAGAATTGGTGTTAGAAGGAGGGCCTAAATTGGTTATTTCTTTGTTGTGTAAATGCTAAATTATTCATTGTTATTTAAAAGGTTATTTGAAGACATTGGTCTTGACTAACTAAGCTTTGTTTATAGGTGGTCGCATGCATTGATTAGAAATATCTTGATGATGCATTAATACTAACCCTTTTTACAAATTGAAAATATTATTTATTATTAGGGGTTATTTGATGTATTTTTTTTGGTTGATAAACATGATGATTTATATGTAAAATATTTGAGTATTTTTAGTCATTTCATGCTTCTTTGCAAGATATATTTATTTGACTAACAAAATTGGTACCAAAGTTTTATTCTTTAAGGTCCATTAATGGCATTGTTTACTCCAACAAGGGTAGGAATTGCAGCTTGGATAGGTGATTATTATAGCTATTTAAACATGCCTACCCATTAAATCCCTAAATTTTTAGAAGAATGTTTACCTTAGTTTAGGCATGATGTGGCCTCGGTTGAGGAATGCATTCAAAGATACAAGAACATTTTAATTTATTTGTAAATTATACATGGAGATGTTCCTTGTAGGTTGTTTTCATACACTTTGGATGAGGTTGTGTTTGATTGGTACATACACTTACCTTTAAGTTGTATCACTTATTGGGCTCAACTAGAAGCAATTTTTATTAGCCATTTTGGAAAACTAGTTGACCCAGTTATGATACTAAATTATTTTATCTCTATCTGTAAAGAACCTAGTGAATCCATGAGTCAATTCATTTATAGATTCTAAAGGTTATATACCGAAGTGATGACACATTACCTTATGTCAGAAGTAGAAGCCATACAAACATACATGGGAGCATTATATCCCTTAACTTCTACATTTCTAAGGAGAGTTCTTGATGATTTATTCTTTCCTAGAGTCTACAAGGAGGCAATAATAGTAGAACAATAATGGATTTCCAAAAGGGTTGATGTGGTTCGATTATCATTACTTAACCTTAAGGCTCAAAATCAGATACCACCAATGAGTTAGGTTGAGGTCCAATCTTCTCCCATGATGAACTATTTTTTCAGAAGTTATGGATCTCAACCAATACCAACCATCCAATCTAGCACCCTTGAATAAAATGATATCTAATGTAAGCAATCAATGGGATAAAGTTAAATGTCAACATTTTACAACCACCTTAGATATCATCCAAGAGGAGGTGCAATTTTCAAAGCCAATATCCACCAATGAGAATTATAGTAAACAAGTCCATCAAAATGTAGATATTGGTTCTTTTTTAGAAATACATGAGTCTTCAAACAATGGAGGAGTCTTAGATCTAACTAGCATTGAAATATGTGATAGGTCAGGATCTTCCATAGAATTAAATAAAATTTTTAAAGTGGATGACCAAGAAAGCCAACATGTTCCAAATAATGATCAAATAGAAATGAATGTTTTAAAGTCATTATTTACAAAGGAGGATTGGGATAATCATAGAAAGCTGAATATAATAATTGATCCTATTATAGAAACCCTTGACCCACCAAAATATGAATTTGAGGAAGATGAATTTTTTGAAATTGAGGAGCATGAATATGAAGAAGATTAATTTTTAAAAATTGATGAGGATGAATCTGAGGAAGAATTTGAAGGTAACATGAATGAAGGGATGGAATCTCATCACATTTTTCAAAAATATAATATTTCTACTATTCTATATCAAGAATGGGAATCATTTACTTCTTTCACAATTTCTAAAGAAATTTCTATTCCACTTGATGTTGATGCACAAAAAATTGAAATTTTTGTCTCATCTACGAATATTATATTGGCTATGCAGTAAGATGACTCAATTTTAGAAATACTAGAGCCATCAAAAGTGATTGAAAGTGAATTTAAAGAGGAATGAATATATGAATATGAATATCATGCAGAAGACTTGATAGGATCTCATCCTTTGGTTGTAAAAGATGATTATTATAATGGTTGGAGAATATATGAGGAATTATTTATTTCTCATACTCCTATTGATGAAATATCTATTTCACTTTATATGCAGGACATTAGAATCTCTAGCTCACATGAAGATATCACAATTCATGTACAGTAAAAAAATAGCATGTCATTTGCAGAAACATAGAAGGTTCCTAAATTTGATCATTTTGAATATGAGTTTATGGAACACCTTGTTGAAATAGAAAAGGAAGAAATGGTAAATATTTCTTATGATTCAATTGTTTGGGATCAGGAAGAAGTAAAACCTCATCTTTTATTCTGGAATACTAAAAAATTGGGTATAAATTCACATGATTGTCTTGAAGATTCTAAGGAAGAAATACTATGGATGGTTAATAAGGAATTGGAACCAAAAGATAAAAATATTGTTTTATTCTAAGTAACTCAAGTAATTGATCATGGAGATGTGTTATTTGACACACCCCTTGATTGACAAGATTTATGGTTTGAAAAGGATGGACATATTTTTAATTGGATGCCTGATTTTGGTGTTATTGATGAACAGGTAATTGATGAAAATGAAGGGCTACAAGATGACATTGATGGAGATCATGAGGAAGGAGAATAAATTACAAATCATCATCAAGTCTTCATAAATAAAAGTGTACAAAAGGTATTATATCATATTTTGTGTCCAACCATTCGAATTCCAGGTAAAAATTTGCATAATGGTATGTTGGATTCAAATGATGTTGATAATGAAATACCATTTTTGGTGAACAAAGAATTTGAGTTGACTTATCCTCACACAAGTAATAAGGTTGCCATATTAAATAAGATGGAAGTAAATGCCTTTGAGTTATTAAATCAAATTCATCAACAATTGATAATGGAATCTAGGATAAAAACCTATAATGATCCTCATTTAATAGATATCCTAGATGCTTGCAAATTGTTGCATAAGCATGATTGGCCTAAAGATGTAGTTAATGACTTGGCTTCAAAATTTTCAGAAATAGCTTCTTATTTGAAATAACTCATATCTGTTTGTGAAGATGAGAACTCAAGTTGGAATGATGAATCAGGTTTTGAAATTTACACCTTTTTTAATAAGTAAAAGATAATTGAAAATCATGTATTTGCTTGTAAATTTAATGAATCAAAGTTTCAACATGGATTTGCTAATATCATTGAACAAATTGATGGGGTGAGAGAGGCAAGAAGAGAATTTTTGCGTTGTGTGGCCTAATTGTTTTTGGCTGAATTTCTATAAAGCTTGGCATGTATATAATGATATATGTATTTTAAAGTGTGCTAATCGTGTTTGGGATCTAGGGAAGTGATAGCCTAAATTGTGCATCATCTTGTATATTATTGTATATAATTTTGGTTTTCATGCTTTTATTTTTTAGTTTATGTTTTTTTTTTGTGCTATCTCTAATTTTTGGTTTCGCAAGTTTTGTTATGCGATTGCTTATCTGTTGTTATTAGTTAGAATTTGGTTTGTTTTTTAATATTGTATTTTGGGTTGGTCCCTTCGTTTGAGATGATGTTTTGTGGTAGCTACTAATTTATGGCCTCTTGATTGTTTTTGTGTTCCTTTGTCATAAAGGGTGAATTACCTATCATATGGATCAAGGAAAAGGGGATGAAGTTGTTTAGTAACCACTCTTAGATTTTAGGACTAAGTGAATTTTAGAATACTAAATTATTTTTCTAAATCTACATATGAACACATCATATTAAAGGACAGGCTTTGAAATATTGAAGGATGAAATCATTCTAGTATGCAAATTCAAGCAAAAAATCCAACACACTCCATTTCAAATACATTCTAACCCATGTGGTGCATAAAATTTTGCAAATCCATTAAAAAAAAAAAGAGGTAAGCAAAGGAAAACATGCTAAAATTAGTCACTAGGTTTTGATAGACTCTATCAAGGCTTTAGATGCCTGATTGGAAGTAGGGCTCTATCTAGAAAAAGCTTGTAAAAAAAAAGGTATTGCAAAAATATCAATTAAACACAAGGGTAATTTAGATAAACTCTACCGGGGCTATAGACACATGACTAGAAGTAGGGCTCTGTCTAAAGAAATTTATTTTAATGAGCAATATTTCTATAGCCTAAATGCTAAGCAAGTGATGGAGTCTAGATGGTTTTTGAGCATGCAAAATGAAATCACGTTCACACACATTAAGCTAAAGCAAAGGATTCATGTGTTTTAATTTGAATTTATCTACCCCACCTTCTTGGAGGTTGCTAGATAGTTTTGTTTTTATGATCTTTGGTTTGTTGGTTTTTAGAACTAGGTTCTTCATCTGAAATGCTAAGGATTATTTTCCATTAGAGTCACCATTTGTTGTGGCCATTCCCAAACTTACCCCTTATTTGGGGAACCACCTTTAATTTTGTTGTTTTGGAGTATTTTTGTGTTTTTTGAGTGATAGTTTTGATAGGTTCCTCCTTTATTTTTCTTTTAAAGGATTTTGGATGTTGTTTAGATTTTATAGTGGGTTGGTTAACTTAGATATTTTGAATTAAAATCTTTTGAAAGTATGTTTGATGTTTTCACTATAAAAGAAAAATAAAAGAGAATAAAAGAAAAACATTTAAAAAATATAGCAATAATATATATATATATATATATATATATATATATATATATTTTGGTAAGTAGTGTTTGTATTTACAGCGGGTTTTAACAAGGATCCCAAAACCTGATTACATAAGCAATGGGCCTAGGGCATCAATCCCTTGAAACTGAACACCAAAATAGAAATCCTGCCCAGCGGTAATAGTAAGCATGAAAAAATCCCTCTCAGCGGGAAACAAACAAATAAGAAAGAAAGTAGTTTTGGAGATCCCACCCAGTGGGGAGTAGCCAAAAACCACCATCGAGAATATCTCGCCCAATAGGAAGTAAAGAAAAACCGTTACAATAAAATCTCGCCTCGCGGGAAGCAGTCAAAACCACCACAAACAGTCCCACCTAGCGAGAAGCAACAGGGAAATCCCGCCATCCGGGAAACCAGCAGAAAAGAAAGGATCCCGCCTCGTGGGAAAACCGACGGATTTTGCGGATCCCGCCCTATGGAGAAACCATCCCGCCCACCGAGAAAACATTCCGTTCAGCGAGAGCCATCCTACAGGAAGCCGACAGCCAGCACAGAGAGGATCCAACCCATCAGGAAGTGACCAGAGAGTTGCACCACAAGGAACCCGCCCTGGGAAAATAGAAGAGGATCCCAGCAGCAGGGACCAAGAATCCCGTCCAAGCACAGAGCCTACCGAGGATTCACAAGAAAAAAGGGGGAAGCTGTCCAAACCCTAAACCA
Organism: Wollemia nobilis; assembly: GCA_028583015.1. NCBI lineage: Eukaryota > Viridiplantae > Streptophyta > Pinopsida > Araucariales > Araucariaceae > Wollemia > Wollemia nobilis. The sequence continues at coordinate 83,060 of JAQPPZ010009930.1, forward strand.
TCACCTCCACCGCACCGAGAAATGCAGGGGACCAGATCCACGCGAATAACCTGCAAAAAAACCCCAGGGGGAAGCCTAAGGGAAAAAGGGAAGGGATCCCCAACCAAACAGGGATCCCTGGGAAGCACCAGTCTAAAAAAACAACCAAGGAAACCCTAGCCGGTCGGGAGGGGCACAGATAGTGGAGAAGGATCTCCCCCCAGGAGATCATCTGCAAACAACCACTCCCCAGGAGGGATGACCTGGGTTGAGCAAGGGACTGGGCAGGAACCAAGAGCCATGGGAGGGGGAGTAGGGGAGGGACCAGAGCCCTCCCCTCTCTCAATATATATATATATATATAACAAAAAAATAAATAAAGTAAAAATATATGTATATATATATATATATATATATATATATATATATATATATATATATATATATATATATATATATATATATATATATATATATATATATATATATATATATATATATATATATATATATATATATATATATATATATATATATATATATATATATATATATATATAACCATGATAAAAATAAAAGACAATAAAATAATAAACCAAAAAAAAAAGAAAAAGAAAAAATAAAAATAAAAAATTTGTGTAGATATATATAAATTGGAGTGAAGATTTTAATGATATTTCCATCGTCGTGGGAAAGTTCATTTTGAATGGGGCTTGGAATGTTAAATGTAAATTTTTATTAAAAGTTTATTTTTGAAGATTTATTTTAAATTTTATTAAGGGGTGGTTTGACTTTCATGGTTATTTTTTTGTAGGTGCTTATAGATCATAGACCTGACTGTCGAGACCCATCACAGTAGGCAAGGACAATAACTACATGAACCAACTTGGAGGACGTGGTGATGAAACAAAGGACATGGACGTTGGCATAGCCATGATGTAGATGGAGACCTATTGAACATAACTTAGATGAACTCAATAGACATGGACAGACCATGATGGGGAACCCAACTTCCAAGGGAGCCTATAGGCAGTATGATGGGACAATGACATGGCTAGTGTGCAGTAAATGACCTGAGCCCACCTTGCAGACACCGACTTAGACCTACACGTCAGACAAAGACACAAAATCGATGAATATGTGGACATGCTGATGGATTATAGACTTCTAACTAGGATAAACTAAACATGGATCAAGATACCTAGATTTTAAATGGCATGTTAATGTAAAGGAAAAATGGGACAAATAGTGACCATATTGACATACAATGACCACATGGATCCTTCCAACATCGATACAGTAAAGGCAGGATGAAGAAGTAGTTTGCTGACAGGATAAGGTATCTGCATATGTTGTAGTGAAAGCATGGCTTTATAATATGTTGAAAAAATGGGTAAAGTGAAGTTGAAATTATCAACAACATCGCAAGGATCTCATATTTTACTTGTTGCATATGAGAAATGTACGAGGTCACAATGCAGAGACAATGAAGAATGTTATAACACCATCGCTGATAGCGTGGGTAAAGAATAGCAAGTGCATCATAAATTTCATATAGATGAAGGTTTGGAAAAGCTAGTGTCAAAATTATGAAATGATACTGATTTTGACATGGATCAAAACATCTACAAGTATGAGGCTATAGCCATTTTTAATAAAACATTCCCATGAAGAGGAAATAAAACTATCACATCCAATCTCATGCATGGTGATGGAGAGTAGAGATTTGGAGCGACTAGAAAATAGTCTATATTGGATATTTGATTGCAAGGGTTTTTAGAGGGGAGATGTTTAATGCCAGTAATGGAACTGGTCATGGTTTTCAAATCTTGATAGTTTATGCAAAATATTGTAGAAACTTGCATCTGCACTATTGAAAAAAATAAAAATTTTGCAGATAAAATAAAAATACGAAAAAAATAAAAAATTAAAAAATAAATGTATGGATTCCAATATCAAGCTTTATATTTTCATTTAAAGCAATTTTGATTTTATTTTGAAGCCAATTCAAAATTACAAAAAATATTCAAAGTTCAAAATTTTAAAGGAATTTTATAATTTCAAGTTTTGCACGATTTCACATTTTGAAGGAGATTCAAGTTTCAAGATTTACAATTTAGTTTTATCAAGCAATGAATTAACTTCTCTTTATGAAAATTACAATTTCATTAAAGAGGGGTAATCTATATGGCATTTCAAGGCTATTACATTTTCAAGATTAGTCATTTAGGTGTTTCTTTTTCATGCTCAAATTTTAACAAAGCAACGTAGAATCCATTCACAAAGAAAGAATAAAATGAATCCAATCATCATTTAAGATTCACATTTAGAGATATATTTTAATATTTTGTTTCATTATCAAAGCAGGGTTTGAATAATATAAAACTTATTTAAAATATTCTTAACAAAAGAAGATAAAATCTACCTAAAACACTCCAAGATAAATGAATTAAATCACCTTGGAAAATAAAAAATAAAGTGAATAAGAGATTAAAATCATGCATTCATTCATCATTTTATTTCTATACATAAGGGAAATCAAGCCCTTTCAATTAATGAACAATAAAAGCATAGCATAATAAAGTAAGACCAACACAGGCCCCTTGTTAATAGTTATTTGTAAATCACTAAGGTATTCCTAGCACTTATTTGATACATTTTCACAAGATTACAAGCACACATTAAGTAAAAGGAACCTTGAATAAATTTCTATTTCTTTGAAAGAGAGGATTTTCTAATCAAAATTCTGACTGTGATGGTGATTTTACAATTGGGTAAAATTACCACTCAATAAAGCATTAGAAAGAAGGCTTGCATGCACAAGCCATTTGGCACAAACTCTCTACATTCAAGTGCTCACCTAAAGGGAGTTACATTCAAGTGGAGGGAGTTAATATTCTTTGGAGGTTACCACTAACCTCATCATTTTTGAAGAAACATCTATCACTACCGAAGAAAAATTTATCATTGTCGAAGGAATATTCATCATTATCAAAAGAACATTTATCACTACTAAAGGAACATTAAATAAGTTGTCATGCAATGTTTTGTGTGACACTTGTCACAAAGCGCATCCTTCTTAAGATGCAAATCTTGGAGAATGAAATACACAACAGTGTGTGAAGCATAACGTAGCCAAGCAAAGCAAGGGAGTAGTTAAACAGAGTTAAAGCATCAAGGTAAAATTTCTATACACCATTCAATGGTGTAAGAAAGAAATTTAAGATGTTATCATAAAACCAGTGAATATTACTTGCATTTGGAGAATCCTGGCAAGGGATATCTGAAGATATCTTTCGTCGCTAGTTACAGAAGTGAAGGATCACCAATCGAGGATGAGTTTGCATCGATCAAAGAGGGCTCTGACTGTCCATGAGTGCTACATAGCATGTACCTACAAATTTTCTGATGCACAATATTAAGGAGCGATTGAGGTAAACATATTTATGCTTCTTTTAACATAAGCTTTTTGGATTTATAAGGGAACCTTTTATCTATTACAATATTTAGAATATAGATATTCATTAAACAAGCATACTTCATATTTTTTAATATTTGCAAAAATCGTCAAGGGGGAATAAGGTATATTATTATTGTTATTAAATTACTTGCATATACTATTTTCTAATTTTTCCAAATTTGGGAGTTACGAGGGTTGTTATATTGTTTGGCCTAATTTTACTTTGGTTGGATTTCTATAAAGCTTGGTATGTGCATCATGATATATGTCTCATAAAGTGTGCTAATCATGTTTGGGATCCAGGAAAATGATATCCCAATATTTTTGCATCACCTTGTACATTATTGTATGTAGCTTTGGTATGCATGTTTTTGTTTTTAGTTTTGTTGTTTTGGTGCTTTGTCTCTAATGTTTGGTTTGGCAAGTTTTATTTTTCTTTCATGTTATTTTACATTAGGTTAGGATTTAGTTTGTGTTTTGAGTTTTGAGTTTTGGATTTGGTCCCTCCATTTGAGGTGATATTTCGTGGTCACTACTAATGGCCTTTAGACTATTTTTTGTGTTATTTTGTCATGAAGCGTGAATTGCCTATCACATAGATCAAGAAAAGGAAGACAAAGAAATGGAATCACTCACCTTGTTCTCATTTGAGGGGCAAGAAATTGAAATCCTAGTTTCACCTAAGGACCCAATAATATCTATGTTACCTCAGATAGAGGAAATTCCAGAGCCTGAATGGTTTGGGTTTGATGTCATTGATGATCTAAATGAAAATGTTGCTTTATTTGAAACAACTCAAGTGGTTGATCATAGAGATGTGTTATTTGACAAATCCTAGATAGACAAGAATTGTGGTTTGAAAAGAGTGGACATGTTTTTAATTGGGTTTCTAACTTTGGTGTCTTTGATAAACAGGTTGTAGATGAAGATGAAAGACTACTTGATGATAATGATGAAGATCATGAGAAAAAGAAGTTACAAATCCTCTACAAGTATTGGTAAATGTGTCTTATGATCCATTTGGGGGGAATAAAAACAAAATATTTATTATAAGGAAGCGATGCAACGACTTTATAGCAAAAATTATGAATGGCCCAAGGGCATTATGAAAGTGATCCATTTCATTAGAAGTTAGGAGGTCAAATGAAGGAAATAGGGAGATTCAAAAATGAGATAAAATGGGAAGATGAAAATGGAGAGTTTTGGGGGCTAATTTTAAATAGCCATGAAGGCTCATGAACCAGGGAGGGGACATTTTTGCAGGCCAACACTAGAAGTTTTGGAAAAAAAGTGAGGAAAAGGATTGGAAGGCTTTTTGGACTATGTCCAAGATTCTGGTATCATTGTTGTATGCAAAAAAATAGATTTTGAATATAATGAAGATTTAATGTCCATATTTCTTTCAATGTTAGAGTTGTTTTTAATGGTGTCTTATGCATTAATTTGGTTGCATCATTTAGATAACTTTAATGCATGTTTTTATTTCCTCAGAATCTCACCATAACCGAATATTAGATTGTGTGGATGCAAGTCTAACCTGGTTGTGTTTTGTATTCAGGATCTAACATTTTCTACAACATAGGTTGGATTAGGGTTCTATAGTTTCTCTTTGGTCGTTTTCCATATTTTGGTCCATATTCCAGATTTTTTTATTTTTATTTTTTCTAACCTTACCCTTTTTGCAATTTTTTTAGAACTTCGGCAATTAAAATAAAAATAAAAAAATTAAAACTCCAAAAATAAATGCACGGATGAGAAGAATGAGCTTTAATGTTTTATCTAGAATAAGTTTAATTTCATTTTGAAGCCATTTTGAAATTATAAAAATTATGATTGATACAGGATTGTCCGTAGATATACCTGAATTACGAGCCTTAGATCCATTGGGCACTTGGTCACGAAATTTGCATATGAAACATGAGTGCATCCCAATACGAAGGATTCTAATAGTATTCCTCCAGTCACCAAGTGTTCATACGATGTCATTTTGACACACGCTTGGAGTGCTTTTATTTATTAGTCAGGCTATGTATACAAAATTGTGGTATGAGTGGATGCCGTAAATATTGATTCATTCTGGAAGTCATCTAGTGAATCTACAATGATTGGACCATATTATGTTAAAATTGAGGTATATTTTGTAGTCTGGTCGACATTACCATCCTTTACAAGATGTGAAGCATTCACAACTTAGTGGATCATCTTGCACACTAGTTTTCATACAACTGATGACCAATGTGGTAATAAATTTTTTAGGTGGGAGCCAACTTTTTGTACTGGTCTATCTGGAAACAGACTCCCATGTTGCTAGTTTTTGGTATTTGTCTATTAAGAAATCCCAGATTGGTATACCTCCATTATCTTCGCATAATTTTTCTCATAGGCTTCATTGATTGAGCCTGTTGTTTATGAGATCTCCTTAGGAACTGTGTGTTGATTAGATAAGCCAATGTGGAGATGACTTGGCCCTTTATCATTGCACATCGGGACACAAAAATGGTGCAAAAATGCTCCCTCCTTGTGTGTGTTTTTCTCACCTAGATCTAGATATTTCCCTCCTTTAGAAAATGTGCAAGTTCTAGAGGTATCATCTTTTGTACTAGTGCTTGCACTTCTCCTTCCTGAGCCCATGATGACATCCATTCATTTTGTTTTGTCGGTCTATAGCTTTGGATCCTACACAGCTTGAGATGGCATCCATAAGAGATATTGTTTAGTAGAGTGGGGAGCAATGACAAGAGCAAATAAATATGATAGAGAGAATTCTCCCGAAGATGTTATTCCTACTTGAAGTAGGAGTTGCTCTACACATATGACCACCTGGTAAATATGGGGGAATCTTTTTTCCCCATATTATAGAAGGAGGACGCCTACATTCGAGCTTAGATCTCGAATATAGTCCAAGTGAGCCTAGGAAAGTGACAACTGGTATCAAAGAGGAATCATCTTCCAGATCCTCTCAAATTGAATGTTGAAGTAGATTAGAGACTTGATAGGGGCCCTCTTAATGTAATAAAGATGCATCAAGAGTTGAAAATGATCCATGGAGCCATCAAATGTGTCTATGAGAGCTCCCACCAAGTCTTTCCATGAGAAAATGGTTCTCCACCTAAGGGTACGATACCACAAAAGTGTCCTTCCTTCTAGAGAGATGACAAAAATCTTGATCATAACATATTTATGAGTAATGCTATGGAGGGGCACTAGAATGATCTTCAAGATGCTCCAAAGCCATTCCCAATGCCATTATATTTTGTAAGGGCCTTCAAGGTAACCTTGGCAATATCATATAAGCAATGGAGGTTCAGTGGAATAGGGTTTTTTATTGGGGGAACAATAGCTGAGCCATTAAGGTGCCAGTATTTAGAGGTCTCAACTGTGATGTCGAAGTCAAAGTCAAAGTCGCTAGGTGAAAATACTATCTCCGCTTGTGAGGTCAAGGTTGCTCACCATACCTTATGTCCTTTGAGATGTTTGGATATTTAGCATGAGCATGCAACTGATCTCATGATCTGGAAGTGCTGCTTAGTTGGAGTCGCTAGGTGAATTTTAAAAAAATTGGGTAAAACAGAGAGTCACCAAACTCTAGTTTCTTAAAATATGGGACTCAGTTGATCCCCAATAGAGTCGCCAAAAACTATTAGTGACCAATTCAATACTGTACGTAGGGTAGGGTGGACGAATGAATGCTAAGTAGTTTAGAACGGTTATTGCATTGAAAGGATAAGGTGGACGATCTATAGAGAAAACCAGTTCCTCGAGGTGATCCAAACTACTCTATGCCATAAAATAAAAGGAAAATAGAATGGGAAAAAAATAAATAAAAGGTTGTATCTATAACTCACAAGGATGGGTATAGCTACATCAATACTCATGCAAGCATGATACCCCATTTAAAACACAAGCCCCACACCAGATCATCCAACAACATCCTTGTCCTAGCTCTCTATCAGTGGCAAGTGGGAGGCAAATTCTAGTATCGACAAATGGGTACATGAGATCCAAGATGCAAAATCAAAGCACTCTTGCTTAGTCGGTGTTAGTAGAAATAAACCCCCAACCCATATAATGAAACACTCCCCCTTAATAACTCAAGCACACCCCACAGAATCCAGATACTATAATAACATAGAGTGACTCAAACAAATAAAGACTTGAATATTCATACGTTCAGTGAAAGACAAGAAGACAAAGTTAAAGGTCAAATAGTGCATAATTTGTATTTACGGAGGGGAAACCTTACATAATAATTGTAATGGCTAAAGAGCCACCCTTAGGAATGACTAGCATTCCACTATTTATAGTTATATTTACATCAATATCACAATTTGAACATTAATGGTGGAATGTGAGAACACAATCTTTGTAGTAGATAAACATCGTGTTGGTACACTATCACACTGGATGGTGTCGATATTCTAGAAGGAGGTAGATGTACTTGGTTGAATCTGTGCCTTTAGATCATCTGATCATTTTTCCCAACTGATCAGCTCTTGGCTATCCCGTACCTCTCCTCGACTGACAATATTCTAGTTATGCAATAGATGAAAGGTTTGAAACACCTTGGGAGCAATGCACCAGAAATTAGTCGTACATATACCTACATTTTTAGGTACCCAAACTATTGCAGCCATGTGTACATATTTCTTTTGAGTTTCAAAAAATAGTGGAATTTTTGCATGTCGAGCGGGTACTTTATTTGCTTTTGTTTCTACTCGTAGGGTACTGGGAAGCAAGGGCGGATATTTCTCTAAGGTTTCATACCATTTGTACTTGTATTTCCCAACTAGGGTGGGTGGGAGTCTATCTTTCTCCTAAGGACAGGATTGTATAATTTGTCTGCCCACACTAGTCCTTTGAAATGTTTGCCCAATAAGTTAGGCCGGCCTTTCAGGAAATTTTACCTAAAGTTTTGAGGGTGGGTGTCTGCCCGCTCTTGTCGCTCGCTTATCCATCGATTCAGCCCACCTATAACTATTACTGCTACTCAAATGTTTTCTGCTCTTTCGTCGATGTCTTCAAAACTTGAACTCCCTAAAGAGAAACATCATATTTTGCAAAACAGAATGGGGGTGCAAAATACACACCCACAGGAAGCCAAATAAAAATATCATAGGTGTTAACAAGAAATGGGGCTAAGCCCACTAGTAAAAATAAAAAGTTATGATGATGAAAATGATATCATGGAATATTAGGGGTATGAATAAGACCCATAAAAAAGATTTATTATGGAATTAATAATTTTTTACAGTCATGAGTTTATTTAAATACAAGAAATAAAATTAAGTACTGAGGAATGTAAGGATGCTTTTAAGAAGAGTTAGGAGATGAGTGATTGTCTAACAGTTTATTCTATAGGAGCTTCATGCGGTATTGCAATAATATAGGATAAATTCAAATGATATGGGTCATTATTAGAAGTAAAAAGCAATTAAATTACTAGACTATTTTATAAAAAAGAAATCATAAAAGTAAGGGTTATAAATGTATATGCTTCAGCTATAGTTACTCCTAATGGAAGATGTTGAAAATATGTTAGCATATTTTTGTCAAATATAATGATGATTCATTTTGATCTATGTATTCTTGGGGATGATTTCAACATTATTCTATCTCATTTAGAAAATAATGGTGGTATTCCATGATGGTTTAAATCAATGAAATATTTTGCTTCATTTGTCGAATTAAATGACCTTTATGGGATGTTAGTCCTTCAAGTTTTCAAAATACATGGGATAATAGATGATTTGGGTAAACTCATATAGTAGAAATATTAGATAGATTCTTGTTATCTAATAAATGGTTGCAAAAAAATATACAATCTCTTAGATATTTTATTGCGATTAGGATCAGATCACAAACCCATTCTTTTGACTTGTGATTTACCCAATAACATTCATCCAAATCTATTTTTCTTCCACTCTATGTGAATCCAAGACCCTCATTTTTTTATATGGTAATGTTATGGTGGGATGAATAAATATTTGAAGGGTCATGTATGTATAGGCTTGTTCAAGAGATGAAATATGTAGAGCACATGAAGATTTGGTGTCAATTTTTTTGGTAATATTTTTAAAGAAAAGAAATAAATTGAATCCAAGATCAAACATTGACAAGTGATAGTAGAAAATACTAGAACGGATCAATATTATTATGAGGAATAAAAAACAATTACTTTTTTATTATCAAAATGCATTGAAAAAGGAGTCGTATTGGTTTCAAAAATCTAGGGAGAAATGGCTCAAGGAAGGAGATAGAAATACAAATAAAATTCATGCTACAACAAAAAATAATTTTTATTTTTGTCATATCAAAAATATTTTAACTCTGGATGGAAGAAATATTGAGGATGAAGAATATATAAGGAAGAAAACAATTAATTATTTCAAAAATATTTTACCAAATACTAGGCAAGAAAAAGAGGCACATGATAAGATTTTGTAAAGTATTCCATCAATTATCACACAGGGAAAAAATAAAATATTGATGAATAATATATCTATGGAGGAGCTATATGAAGCAATTTTCTCTTTCCACCCTAACAAGGCACCTGGCTCTAATGGATTTTCTACAATTTTCTTTCAAAAAATTTGGGATTTATTGAAGAGTAATATATTTATTATGGTTGAAGAGGGCCAAAAAAGGAAGCTATAATAAGTGATATTGATGCCATATTTATTACATTGGTTTCCAATAAAGGTAAGACAAAATATTTTGAAAATTTTTGTCTAATAAGACTTTGTAATGTAATTTATATGATCATTTCAAAAATTATGACAAACAGGTTGAAAGGTATTCTAGATTATGTTATCTCAAAGGAACAAGGTGGTTTTGTTCATGGTAAACAAATTGTTGATGGTATAATCATTACATAGGAGTACATACATTCTATTCACTCCATGAAAAAACCAAGTATGCCTATGAAATTAGATATGAACCAAGCATATGATAGGGTTTCCTAGAATTTTCTACATGATATTCTTGGAAAGTTTGGTTTTGATTAAAGTTGGTATGAATGGATTAAATGTTGTTATAGCACTATGAAATATTCTATCTTGATATATGGTTCTCCTATTGGTTACTTCAAGTCATATTGTAGACTTTTTCAAGGTGATCCACATTCATTATTCTTGCAAAAGCGTTAGGGGGATATTTCTCAAAGGTAAAAATGGAAGGAAAAATCAAAAGTATTCAAGTTGCGAAAAATGGTCCCTCCAAATCTCATCTCAAATTTGTTGATGATACTTTTTTTGGGCCATCCCTTAGTTAATGAGGCCTTGGATTTTAAATCAATATTATCATGCTTTGAGAATGCTACTAGATAATTGGTTAATATTATAAAATCTAGGATTTACAACAAATTATTGTGAATATTTTAGGGTTTAAAATTTAAAAAATTACATCAACCTACTTAGGTATTCCTTTGTATAATAAAATAAATAAAAATGATCTTTGCGTCTATTTTTTTGGATAGAATTAAATCTTGTTTGATAAATTGGAAATAAGTTCTTAACCATGGCTAGAAGGCTACAACTCATAAAGACTACATTGCAATACATCCCTAATTTTATGATTTCACTTTCAATATTGGTAATAGGTATAGCATCAAAAAATGATAAAATTCAAAGAGACTTTCTTTAAAAATGTTGTGAGAAAAAATAGGTTTCCTCTTTGTAGGTGGAATAGGGTTTGTTGTAGCACCCTAAAATTGACGCAGTAAACCTTAGCAAATAATTACAATTACCTTAGTAATAATTCAAAATTTAAATTTTAAACCTCGAACCGCCCGTTAACTGCCTATTAAACCGCTTTTCTCATTTTTTGCACCATTTTTAGGATTTGTTATGACCGTTGGATGATATCATCGCCGATCAGACGATATCACCTCAGATCAGACGAATTTATCTGGAGCAAAACATCTAGACAATTTCGTCCCAAAACTAATTTTTCATAATTAGATTCTATTTCAATGACGTCTCTAACCTGGGCAAAAGTGTGTCTGCACGGTTATATACTTCCCCCATTGGAGATCTCCCAAATTGGGATGATCTCCAACCTCCCAACCTCCTTCATATGCCTATTTAATCTTAGGCCCTCCCCTTGACATTCCCCTAGCTGAAATTTTTTGTACTTCAAGTTTTATTTGTCTTAGAATGTCTTAGACTACTATTTGCCTTTGTCCCTTTTCGAATTTTCTTGCAGGAACTTTGTCATTCTTCAGTCGGAGTAAGCTCAGATTGTCGCAGACGATCCTGTACGATCTTGGACGATCACATCCCAATTCAATATGATTTCGCACTCCACAGACGATTTCGACTGCAATCAACATTGGGGGCAATTAGTGCCCAGAGTTTACACTTTTCTCTTCTCGTCTGCTATTTCATTCTGCATTTAGATCAGTTTATTGTTATTTTTTGCTATTTTGCATTTTGGAGTTCACCCATATAGCTTAAGTGCATGATAATATCATAATTTTTCATTAGAATACTATAATTTACTTGAATTTCTATTCGTAATTATCGTTTTAGTATCGATATTGTCATTTTACATCATTTTTCTCTATTAGTATTGCTGCATTTTTTGTGTTCTATGTCTATTTCTCTGATTGCAGGTCTCTGACGAATTCATCAAACAAATTCATCAGATCTCAGATGATCCTGTCTAATTTCAGATGATCCTATCAAATCAGAGGCGATCTTGACTACTTCAAAAATTAGAACCTCCATCAAACATCCAGATTCAGGTTTAACTTTTTTTTATTTAGTATATTCTCTGTACTTGATATTCATTGATGCTTTCTGTATTCATTTAAATATGCATTTCATATAGAACAGTTTAGATTCATTTGGCCAAACCTAGGATTTGAATGATTAAAGATAAAATTGAACACATCAAACACATTCCCAACCTAGGCATGGAAACTACCATTCAAAAGTTTCCTGGTGAACCCACCATCCGTCAAAAATTCACCTTTATACACCTCCCCCGAGAGGTGAGACCTTCGTAGGGCCTCTTAGTCCGAGGTATTGTCCCATCCTTTTCACATCCCCCTTCCAGGCACGGATCCTATAGCCTGAAGGTAATTGTGCAAAAAATTTGGAGAGATACATTTTTGGTGAACCCGACGTGAAACTAAAACCTTCTAAAAACAAAAAAAAAAAAAAAAAAACAAAAAACATAGATTCATTTTAAATCATTAGAAAAATACTAAGTTGCATATCATGTTTAGATGGTAGCTCCTAAGAAAAGACTAGCTGTCACTATAAATGTTGAAAACCAATTAGCAACCATAGAAATTAATTATGTTCTTAGTGTGCCTAAAACAGATAGAAACCAACTTTTGTGGGACGAACATAATAGGAGACTAGGTATCATTTCATCTAGGTCATCAGAACTTAGATAAATCAAGAGGTTTGCCCTAGATAGAATCCTAGATTCTCATCAACTCATTTTTTATCATGAACTTCAGAGAGCTTGCCATAGGTGGTTAGCAGATAGAAGAGCCTTATGTCTTTTGAGTTGTATACCTTTGAGGAATTCCTCGAGAATGTAGCCATAGTGCATCAATTTCTAGCTCGTATAGAGGACCAAGAAGCTGATCTTGCAGATAGAAAAATATGGAATAGAGTTCCTAGAGCTGTGTTATATCGAGAGTATTGCCACGAACTTTATTTCTACCAACCAGAGTCTGAGATAGATAATATCACTATAGCACTTTTTGTCAAATTCTTGAAAGAAAATTTTCAATTTGAAGAAGAACATTTCATGACTCCTAAAGAACTTGAGCCCATTAATGATATTTATAAATTGTTTATAGAAAACTAGATCATTGCTTTCATTATTATTATTTCTTGCGTTTTGTGTGTTGTTTTTTATCTTTATAATATTGTTATAAAAAACAAGAAAAACCAAAAACATAACAAAACCAAAACATTTTATTTTAAATACTATAGTAGGTATATAATTAAAATATATACCTCTTAAGCTTGTTGTATATATATATAAATATATATATTTACTGAAATCTAAGTTTAAGCACAATGACTAGACTTAGGAATGGTAAACAAACTGAAGAAGAAGAATAAGAAGATTGGTTAGGAAAGAAAACAAAAAAATCAAATGCCCTTCTTGAGGATCCAATTCCAGAAGGAGAAACTCTAGAACAGCCAGAAGATGAGCTGGTTGAAGAAAAAGAGCAACAAGAAAATGTTAGAGAGGAAGGATCCTCATCCCCTAGAATGTCTCTAGACGGAACTGTTACTTTTGATAACATAGATCATTTCTGAAATTCTTCAATAATAATATTGGTGCTCTTAATATGGCAGTTCGTATTGATAGGGGACAAATTAGTGAAACTCAAGCAATCCTAGAAGAAGGATTTAACATGCACACTAATCTCTTGTCCTTCATTGATCAAGAAAGTGATAAAGCTGGACCATCCAATATAGATATGGTCACTATGATTCAGAACATGCAAAAACAACAGGTTACCCAACCTCCTAAGGAACCTGTTATTGAGCCTAAAATAATTCCCATACAAAAGAGACCTTCATTCACTACTTTATTTTGCCAAACTATTGATCAATATGCTTCAAATTGACAAAAACCTAAAAACAAGCCAAACACCAATTTTCAACAATCTGGGATACAACATAATACAACTTCAAAACTTCTTCATAACACCCTTCCTACCAACAATTTACACAATAGCAATATAGCATCTAATCCTCATGTCCCTCCATTATATGCTCACCAATCCCATATTAATACCCTACCGAACCAATATGGTGGGCAAACCGATAATCTGGAAGCCATGGTGAAACAGATTAGCTTCCCACATGGACCAGATGGATCCCTACCGTCCCTCGTACAATTATCGAGAGATATATAGTCAGCCTTTGGATCCCATAGTTGTAGCACAACCATACCCTAAACACTTTCCCATGCCCGTCCTGCCTATATACAAAGGAACTGAAGATCCCATAGAGCATATTTGCATGTTTAGGATAGCATGTCATGATATATCACATGATGACTTGTTATTACTAAAAATATTCTCGAAAAGTTTAGGAGGAATGGCATTAGAGTGGTACTATCAATTGCCCACTCATTCTTTGAGAAATTTTGAAGAGACCGCTGAATCTTTTGTGCATCAATTTAGTGCCTATATCGAAAGACATGTAACCATTAAAGATTTGTACAACTTAAAACAAGACAAAGATGAATGTTTTGTTGATTTCTTAGCTAGATGGAGGCAGTTGATAGGAAAACTGCACTTTGTGCTACCTTATAGGGAAATGTTGGACATTTTTATTAATAATTTGCAAGAACAAATATATTATGAGTTATCAACTGCTACCTTAACCACCTTTGATCAGGCTATAGACTTAGCTCGAAGAGTAGAAGATGCTCTCATTAGGAGAGGCCAGCTTAGGAAGAAATATGATGAGAAAACATCCAAAAATAAATATAAAAACAAACAAGTTGTAGGTGATGGAGTCACTGACAGTAGAAATTTTGCTAATATCAATATAATGAAGACAAAAAAAAAATTTATATTGAAACCTCCTGATAAACCTCCTTGAGAGTTTACTAGATTTAATCAACCATTATCAACTATTCTACCCCAATTACTCAAAAGAGGTTTGATTCAATTACCTAATATCTAGGAACCTGATCCAACCATACCCGGATACAAAGCCGATTTACACTGTGATTTCCATAGAGGGCCTGGACACTCTACCAACTCTTGTAAAAGGTTAAAACATAAAATACAAGATCTGATTGATA
Organism: Wollemia nobilis; assembly: GCA_028583015.1. Classification (NCBI taxonomy): domain Eukaryota; kingdom Viridiplantae; phylum Streptophyta; class Pinopsida; order Araucariales; family Araucariaceae; genus Wollemia; species Wollemia nobilis. Next base: position 98,289 of record JAQPPZ010009930.1, read on the forward strand.
ATAATGAGATGGAAGTGCAAGCCTTCCAACCTACACAAAATGCTCCTAATAATGCTCAAAAGAACATTCCCCAAAATCAAAATCAAAATGCTAATCAATCATTAGATATATTTCAACATCATTTACCAAAACATGGTAAAGAGGTGGCCAATCAAATTGAGCATCATAATGTCCCTCCTCCTACCTGATATGTAGGAACTATTAGCTAACATTTACCTAATCATGATTTACAAAAAATTGACACAACTTTATCCATGGTCACGACCAGGCCCCTACATAATATTCAAACACCGGATCTCAGTGATGTAGAATCAAATACTGAAAGTGAAATAGACATCACCTCAAATCAATCGAATAGTTCTAAAAACAAATCAGATCCTATTCAACCTATCATAGATTCTATGGTTCCATAAGAACCATTTCCTAGAAGAGTTACTACTTGACCCTCTTCTAATCAGTTCCTTCCTAATGAACAAGCCATAAACGCTAAACCGAGACCAATTCAGCATCCTCAATATAACATTGTAGGTACCATCAAAGTCGTTACCAGACAACAAGCTCAAAATTTTCAACAAAAACAAAATCAGAACGATGGATCAACTCCATTTGTTTTGAAAAATCCCAATAAATGGAATCATGCTCCTAATTTTCAATCTAAACCTCCTTATAATATTAATGAGCAATTATCTAATACTACAGCTAGAATTGCCCTTTTGGATTTGTTAAGATCTTCTCCTACCCATAGAGATGAATTTATGCTCACATTAAGCCAAATGATGGTACCGCAAGATATTCAACCCAAAGCCATGACCAATACTATAATAACTCGAGAATTTGATTGTATTGACTTTCGAGATAAAGATATACCACAACATAGTTTACATAAGGATAACCCCTTATATATTACTACCCTAATAGGAGATGTAGCAGTCAAAAGCGTCTTGATTGATAATGGTTCATCTCTAAATATTTGCACTTTTGACTTCTACCAAAGATTTGGGTTTAGAAGTGATGAAATGAAGAAAACTGACATGGTCATAAAAGCTTTCAATGACGAAATACAAGAAACGTGTGGAGTTATCACCATCCCATTGCAAGTTGGTTCGAGAACCTTAGATACGACCGTGTTTATTGTACATTGCCCCGCATCATACAATATACTCTTGGGTCATCCTTGGATCAATGCAATGTGGGTTGTCCCATCAACTTTACACTAATGTGTTAAATTCAAATTTAAAAATCAGTTGGTCACTATCCATGGTGATCCTAGACCCTTTGATATGTGTGCTTTGACAGAACCTGTTGGAGTTCAATTTTGCCTCCTCTCGTCATCCACACATCCTAATTCTTATTTTTCATCTAAACAATCTTCTAAACAAACCACACTAGAACCTCAAAAATATCTTAAATCCACAACCAATCCTTCATGTTCCATCCCTATAATTTCAAAACCTATAGACCCATTTATTAAAACCTCCACATTATCTACATCTATCATACCTTCCACATCTAAATATATAGGGAATGATCCTTCTACATCTTATACTCTTTCTGATGAACTCTTACCTGATTTATCTAAAATTCTTATATATAAAAAAAACAAATACTTCTATGCAAAATTCCATTATCTTAAGTAATTTATCACCATCTCCTCGTGCTTTGGGCCTCCCACAACCTATGGGAAGTACTTACCAAGTCAGGAGTTGTGCCTTCATTTATAAGGGATATGACTAGGGAAGAATACCCAGGAACATCAAAACTCGTCATGAGGGATATGCTCGATGTTATTTTACTAATGAGTATATTAAAGCTAAACCTATAATGCTTAAAATGGGATATAAAGGGAGAGGCTTGGGACCTCTCCAAGATGGTATGAAAGAACCCTTTGAGGTAGAACCATGGCCTGCTCGATGTGGTGTGGGCCTATTTCCTAGTAAGGGTCAACCCTTCCCTTTTGAAGATGATGATCAACTCATATGTTATCAAGATTATTTGGATGGGTGTGATGATTTGCCTCTAAAAAATTAGCCATTTACATGCAATATGCTATCCATAACTTATCTTGAAATGATTGCTGAATCCGATGATGATTTGGAAGGAGATATTTTACATGATGTCTTCGTTGAAGAAATGTTACACAACGAATTTTATTTTGATGGTTCTATACCTACTATTGCCCAGCTTGAGGCCATGACTCCTCAAGATGAATTATCCAAGTTAACCTTAAAATAATTACAAGAATTGGGCGTTTCACTTGCCCCACCTAATTTTGAAAGAGATCTACACATGGACGTAGAAAACATCATTAAAGTTAACATTGGAACTGAGGATAATCCCCACATAATCAATATTGGATCAGAATTAAGTCAAGAAAAAAAAGAGCAATACATTGCATTCCTTAAAGAATATGAAGATGTGTTCGCTTAGACATATGAAGATATGCCAGGTTTAGACCCTTCTGTAGTCATGCATCACCTAGTAGTCCATCTGGATGCTAAACTTGTTAGACAAAAACTTAGAAAAATGCATCCCAAAGTGGCATTGCTAGTCAAAGGGGAGTTAGAAAAACTATTGAATGATTTTTATACAAGCTATTGATTATGTTGAATGGATCTCAAATGTAGTTCCAGTCACCAAGAAAGAAGCTACCAAAGTTAGGGTTTGCACAGAATTTAGAGATATTAACGCTGCATGCCCTAAAGATGATTTTCCTCTTCCCAATATGGATCAAATCATTGACTTTACTACTGGAAGCAGAATGATATCCTTAATGGATGGATTTTCCGGTTATAATCAGATCAGGATAGCTCCTGAAGATCAGGATAAAATAGCCTTTATTACCCCCTGGGGTACCTTTTGTTGGAAAGTGATGCCATTTGTCTTAAAGAACGCAGGTGCAACCTATCAACGAGCTTGACTTATATTTTTCACGACATGATGCATGATATCGTACATGATTACGTAGATGATATCATAGCTCGTTCCATCAAAGAAGATGATCATTTAAATTCCTTAAGGACAGTGTTTGATCGGTTAAGGGAATATCTTATCCGACTAAATCCTACTAAATGCATATTCAAAGTTAAGTCTGGTAAACTATTAGGGGTTATAGTTTCTTTATGTGGCATCGAAATCGACCCTATCAAGATTGTGGCTATCACTGATATGCCTGAACCTATCAATATATCTGAGTTATGAATTTTACAAGGTAAGCTTCAAGCTATCCGTCGCTTCATCGATAAGCTGGCGGAAAAAACCGGTCCCTTTCTTAAGCTTCTTAAGAAGGATGGCCCTTTTAATTAGGACGACGAATGTAAGGAAACTTTTGAACTTATTAAACAATACCTCCTTAACCCACCTGTGCTTTCATCGCCTAGACCTAATCGCCCATTTATCCTATATATTTCAGCTTTAGATTTTGCTTTAGGAGCTATGTTAGCTCAACTTGATGATGAGAAAAGAGAACATGCTAATTATTATATTAGCCAAACTTTAATTAGTTATGAAACCTGCTACATAGCATTAGAAAAACTATGTCTAGCAGTTGTATTTTCTACGCAAAAATTATACCATTATATGCTCAGTCAGAAAACATATGTCATTGCTAATTATGATCCCTTGCGGTGTCTCGTGAGTCGACCTTATTTATCGGGTCGCACAGCAAAGTGGGTTCTTGCTCTAAGCGAGTTTGAACTCACGTTTATAGGACAGAAGTCTTTTAAGGGTCAAATCATAGAAGATCAATTAGCTGTTGTACCCTTAGAGTCTACCCATCCCCTCATCATTGAGTTTCATGATGAATGCCTTCAATTAGAGGCAGAACATGTTGAACAATGGTCCTTATACTTTGATGGAGCCCGATGCATGAGTGGGGCTGGTGCAAGTATTATTTTAATATCTCCACAAAAACACATTATACCTTTGTCCTTTAAATTAACATTTGCTTGCACCAATAATACTGCTGAATATGAAGCTCTAATCCTTGGATTACGAGCTGCCTTGGCGCTAAAAATTAAACATCTGCTAGTTTTTGGTGATTCTCAACTTGTTATAAACCAAATTAATGAAGTTTATCAGACCAGAGATGATAAATTGTGCCCATATAAAGCATATGTTTTACAATTAATATCTCTATTTGATCAAGTTACCTTGGAAGCTATTCCTCGAACTAGCAACCGTGTGGCTGACGTTATGGCCGCAGCTGCATCTCTTCTGTCCTTGGAGTTAGATGACGAATATACCACCATCATTATTCATTGACTCTAGGAACCCACTTCAAATAAGTCATGCTTAGAACCTTTGGATGTGCTTCTAATCAATGAAACTACTCCTGAACCTTGGTATACGGGTATATTTGATTTTCTTCACAATGGGACTTTCCCTGCTAGTTCTAATAGAAACTAGCGTCGGTTATTACATAGAAGAGCAAGTTGATTTGTAATAATTGGCAATACTTTATATAGGAGATTTTTTGAAGGTATCCTATTGAGATGTTTGAATTTAGAAGAATCCAGATCAGCTTTGAGTGAAGCCCATGATGGATCTTATGGAGGACACTTCAGTGGTAGTTTCATTGCTAAAAAGCTCCTTAGGATAGGATACTTTTGGCCTACCATGGAGAATGATGCACATGATTATGTGCGCCATTGCGACAAGTGCCAGAAACATGCTGACCTTGTCCATGCCCCTGCACAAGAATTGTAGGCTATTTCATCTCCTTTGCCCTTTTCAAAATAGGGCTTGCTTAGACATTATTGGCAAAATTAATCCTGTGTCATTTGATGGACACAAATTCATCATAACCGCCACTGAGTATTTTACGAAGTGGGTTGAAGCTATGCCTTTAGCTTCCTGCACTAGAACACAAGTCTCTAAATTTATTTTTAATCAAATCATTTGTAGGTTCGAAATTCTTGCAAATCTCATCTCAGAAAATGGAACTTGTTTCAAAAATAAAGATGTAAAAAAATTATGCCAAAAATATAAGATTCAACATCGTTGGTCCAATTCGTATTATCCTTAGGGTAATGGCCAAGCAGAAGCTTCTAACAAAACCTTAATCAAAATTCTCAAAAAATTGGTCAATAAATCTGGCTGCAACTGGCACATTCAATTATATATAGCTTTGTGGGCCTATCGAACTAGTGTTAGAACCCCCACCGAAACTTCACCTTTTGTTTTGGTTTATGGCGTTGAAGTTGTTTTTCCCTTTGAATTAGAAGTTCCTTCTTTGGCTCTACTACTTCAAGATACCGAAGTAGGAGATGAATATCGAGCTGGCAGACTCAGTCAGCTGGAAATTCTAGATGAAAAGTGCATCAATGCTTTGGAGCATCTTCGTGCCTACCAAAACAAGCTTAAAAGATCATATGCTAAGAAATTTCGTCATCGATCCTTTGAGGTCGACGACCTGGTTTTAAAAGAAAATAAAAAAAATACTAATGCAACTAAAGACCTTAAAGGTAAATTTGAACCCAACTGGCTTGGACCATATATTATCACTGCTAAATTTGAATCGGGAGCATACAAATTAGCTATGTTAGATGGTAAATATTTAAAAGAACCTATGAATATTATGCATCTTAAGCGATATTACACATAAAATTTGGTCATTTCATCATTTGTATATATTTTGCATGTTGTCTCATTTTAAAAATGTATAAAACTGTTTAAACAAAAACAAACAACAATATTATTGACTCTTTTGAAAGCAAAAAAAATAATAAAAAAATAAAGAAAGAGAGAGTCAAAATTATCAAACTCCTCAAACATATTTGTTGTATATATTTATTCTCAAAGTATTGCAGTTATATTTTCAAATTATTTTGGATAAATTAGCATTTTTTTGGAATCCCGCACTTTCACATTCACATGAATAAATATCTTGATTTATCTGGCATGATTACTAATCTCTCTTATATCAAAGTCCATAAAATTCAATTAAATAAAGTTTGAGCACAGAGAATTGATCTTGTTATTTACTTAAACCAAGCATATCCTTTCATAATAAAATGATTATATTTGTAATGTCCATGCTATGCTACATAGTAGAAGTGGTTTCTTGAGCGAAAAGTTTCCCCTACTATCCTATCATGCACATGGTCTAGAATCTTTGAGAATTGACAAAAGGACAAGCTCACCTCTACCCAGAATAAAAATCCCTTGCTCTACAGCTAATCCGAGAAAGTATCCCTAGAATAGGAAGCAAAGGAAAAAGAAAAATCAAGCAAAATAATGAGAAAAAGAAGCATTATTTCATAATAATTTTGTACTCTCTTAGCACTATTTCAGCATTATCTCAAATATCAAAGCAAAAGATACGAAAAAGAAAAATACAAAAAAAAAAAGGCAAAGAAAGCAAAACAAGCAAAAGCAAAAGCAATAAAATCCCTTTCCCTACCCCTTGAAAAGAAAATAAGGGTTGATGAGCTTGAATCCCTGGAATTCTCAATTATTCGAAAACTATGAGGTAAGCCCCATAACAGGTGGTTTGTGCCCAACCCGCTTGGCCTTGGGTAACTCCTAGCGTGGTGATATGTCTGTCACATTGGCGACCTTCTTTTGTACTGGACCTATGTCTGCTTATGGATTAGCTAGCTCTTGATAACCCGACTTACATAGTAGTCTGGTACGATTATATGCATCTAAATCATGGTTAATGAACACTTATTTGGTTAATTCAAATCACTTGTATCAAATTATCTTGCTCAAAACTGGTAAATGCATAAAGCAATTGCACACACATTTGTATTTGAGAGATTTTGTTATCATTATGATAAATCAATATCGAAAATGAACTCACATAAGCACATGGGATTCCTTATAAATATAACTTTTATATTTATGATACTTTGAAATATTTTTGCAAATTGTTTGGAATAATTTCATTTTCTTCTCTGAAAACAGTTGTTTAGTATAAAGACAACTACATGCATTCCCAAAAAAATCAAAATCATTTTTAAAAAACATGCAATAAAGTTACATTTATATATAACTTTTGACTTTCACGACGATGGTATAGTTCCAAAACCAAAATTGGAATTTTATGCCTAGTCCAAGTCCTCATCTTCATATTTTATGTTTATTTTCAAAAATTAAAAATCAACCATGCAATAAAACTATTATTTTCTTCTTTGGATTTCGTGATGATGGTATAATTTTATATCTATAATTCTATGCCTAGCGCAAACCATCGAACTAATTTTATTTCCCATCTATTTAAAATCATAAAAACATATGACTTGCATCATTATGTTACACAATTATGCTTTACAAACAAATGAACACCCATTTTTTTATTTCATGACATTATGTTCATAATTCAATATTGCAACCATGGTATAAATTCTAAGGAATTGTTCAAAATTTTATCACACTTAGGAATTTATGCCTAGCAAAATCATATTTCTTTAGTATCTCATGCATACTATTTTTATGAAAATCTGAAAACAAATCATCAAATCATCATTTCTATCATTACAACACAAAGTCTTAAGATAGTTTCTTAAGCACTCTTTTACTTTTAACAATATTTCTATACTGGGATTAGCTTGACGACCGAGTGAGTGGTGACTCCATGAAATGGTCTATAATAGCGACAATGTCCTTTGAAATTATTGTTAGAAGTCCCTTTTATTTTTATCAAATTATCCCACAAACAACCAATTTGTTTACATCAGATTATTTCATTTAAATTTTAAAAGCATGACATTCAAACAATAATATTTCCAAACGACATAATTACATGAATCATCAAATCAATAAAACCAAAACATTAAAGCATCATACAAGCACATAAGACAAGTCATATGATCAAAAATATCTCATCTATATATATATCAACAATATATACATTATCTCAAAACTGAATCGGTATGCCACAATATGTACCTCGACATACTCAATCCTCTATCAAAAATAATAAACACTATGTATCAATATGTGTAGTGCAGTCTGTAGCAGCTAGCCTCGAGAACCCCTTGAGCTCTCAGCCTCATCTCCTCCCCCGCCTTGAGGTGGATGAGGTGGCCCCATTGTAGTACGTGTGGTGCTATGAGTCCTGAACTCTGATCATGATGATGTCCTCAATGACCTCATCATGACAGGCTCTACAATGGGGGCCGACAGTGGTAACCTCTGCTCCTCTAGCACCATATTATGGTATATCGTCTGATAGAATGTGATCTGGGCAATAGCCCATGCTAGGTCTCAAGTGATCGCCCCTTCGCTCCATGCTCTAAGGCATGCAACCTCATATTTGAGTTGTGTGGCTTCCTCTCAATGTTGTGTAGCTTCATCCTGCAAGGACTGCACCTGAGCCTAGAGATGAACAGTCTCTGCCTGAAGAGTAGCCATCTCGCTACTCTCTCCTACCTTGACACCCTTGCCCTTATCGGGCGATGGTGGCCTCTATCTCCGTGGAGAAGGGGGTCTCTCCTCCCTCATCTCCCACTGCCATGGTCTCTGCTGAGCCTATGGCCTCCTATACTCTCTCTTGTCATGACCTTGTGCCACCTTAATGGTCGCCTAGCATCGCCTCCCAATCCGATGCACAACTACGTGAATCAGACCCTGAGCCCTCGTCATCTGAGGAGGGTGGATGCCTGCATACCAGGCATTGTAGCCATCAGCAACCTTAGCATCATCACCATCCACTGGCTGGATTGGGATATCGTTCGCATCCTCACTCTAGAAGTGCTACATATCTAGAGCCCCATTGACTATAGTGTTATCCCGGATGGTCCGAGAAAACTTGTAGTCCCTAAGAGATGGGATCCCCTACTGTAGACCGAACTGCCTCAAAAATCGATCATAGCGGTGGAGCTCCACCTCTCTCTTCTCCATCCTCAGCCAGTAGGTTTGCCTAACGTGAGCCAACTCTTGTCCATCCTCAACCCACCCTGGATGATCTCTCTAAGGCCTCCAGGTGATCTGGTCGAAGACAAGGTCATCAAGTAGTCTTCGGGACATTGGCAGATCTATCCGTTGCTGTGGCCCTCTCTAGATCCACCAGTAGAAAACTCAGGGCCTCTCCTCATCAATCCCTGTCAGTGGGAGCCCTACCGGCCTCTACACCATGATGTGCTCCTAGCACCAAACCTATAGTAGTGATGTCAAAACCAGACATCAACCTCCCTTGTATACGACCCCATATAGGATCCTATACAATCAGCATAGTACAAAGCTCCCCCAAGCAAACTTGTACTCGTGGTCTCTCATGTTGTAGACCACATCTGTCAGTAGCCATGGTAGTCTGCATCCACTCTGATGGCATAGCGACCAGACCACCTACCACCCCAGCCAAAACCTGTCAGTTTAGATGCCCCAGGCATCTGGCATAGCGACTCGATGTTCACTCTGCCCTTCTCTAGGGTGAAGCTCGGATCTCCGCACAGTTGCATCATCGCATGGACCTGATTGGCCATGGGAGTTATTAGCCGTCCTTGTATGGGGATCCTCAAAATCCTCCATACATCCTCCAATGTGGGAGTCATCTCCCCTATTGGTAATCGGAAACAAGAACCCGGATACCACCTCTCTGCTAGGGCTGTCAATAGCCCCATATCTATAGAAACATGTGGCATATCTGCCACATGCTGCAAGCCGACTTGAGCCAATTGATCTTTCTCTACCTGAGATAGAGCGGCCAAGTCATCCTTCAGCCCATCGTATTTCCATTCCATTCTCTACAACATAAACAACAAAAAAATAAAAATCATTAATAAAACAGTGATTAAAAATGCAAGTAAAAAAAGTGCAATTTCATACAAATAATGATATCATCTACTGGACGATATCATCCAAAATTTGAGCAAATTCATCTCTAATTTCGCAATAGGGAATCATACCTTATTGTACGAAATCGTCCCCCTATCGCCGATTTTGCCCTTTGACGAAATCGACGATATTGAGACGATTTCGACGAAATTGAAACGATTTCGACGAAATTGAAATGATTTCGTCCCGATGACGTCGATGGCCCAAAAATGGCCATGATGCTCAACAATCATTCAAAATTAATCTAAAAAGCATGAAATTCAAAATTAAAGCATTCTAAATTAAGTTTGGACCCTTACCCCTAGCCCGCGTCAGACCTCTGTCGATCTGTGCGTTGTCTCGACCATCTTGTCTGCAAAGCTCTAGAAACCAAGAAAATGAATAGTAACAATGAATTAAGTTTTTACCCTATTTTTCTTAATTTTATTCAAAAAAACTTAACAACATTTAAAACATTTTTCTTTTTCGTGTTAATACCTCAAACGTTCAATTTGGGTAAAAACACGGAGGGGGCACCATAGTAAAATGTCGTACGATTTGACCTAGAGTCGTCGCCTAAAAATGAGAATAATTTTTGCTTTCTCGTAGATCGAGAAGAACTCATCTTTAACGCATTTTCTTTGAAAATTTTGCTAAAGAGGGGGCAAAATGTAGCACCCTAAAATTGGTGCAGTAAACCTTAGCAAATAATTAAAATTACCTTAGTAATAATTCAAAATTTAAATTTTAAACCTCGAATCGCCCGTTAACCGCCTGTTAAACTGGTTTCCTTGTTTTTCACACCATTTTTAGGATTTTTTGTGACCGTTGGATGATATCGTCACCAATCAGACGATATTGCCTTAGATCGAACGAATTTTTCTAGAGCAGAACGTCCAGATGATTTCGTCCCAAAACTGATTTATCATAATTAGATTTTGTTTCAATGGTGTCTCTAACCTAGGCAAAAGTGTGTCTGCGTGGTTAGAGACTTCCCCCATTGGAGTTCTCCCAAATTGGGATGATCTCCAACCTCCCAACCTCCTTCATATGCCTATTTAATATTAGGCCCTCCCCTTGACATTCCCCTGGCTAAAATTTTTTGTACTTCAAGTTTTATTTGTCTTAGAATGTCTTAGATTACCATTTGCCTTTGTCCCTTTTCGAATTTTCTTACTGTAACTTTGTCATTCTTCAGCTAGAGCAAGCTCAAATCGTCGCAGATGATCCTATACGATCTCGAATGATCATGCCCCAATTCGAGACGATTTCGCACTCCACAGACGATTTCGACTGCAGTCAACATTGGGGGCAATTAGTGCCCAGAGTTTGCACTTTTCTCTTCTCATCTGCTATTTCATTCTGCATTTGGATCAGTTTATTGTTATTTTTTGCTATTCTGCATTTGGATCAGTTTATTGTTATTTTTTGCTATTCTGCATTTTGGAGTTCACCCATGTAGCTTAAGTGCATGATAAGATCATAATTTGTCATTAGAATACTATAATTTACTTGAATTTCTATTCGTAATTATCGTTTTAGCATCTATAATGTCATTTTACACCGTTTTTCTCTGTTAGTATTGCTGCATTTTCTATTTTCTATGTCTATTTCTCTGATTGCAAGTCTTTGACGAATTCGTCAGATCTTAGATGATCCTGTCTGATTTCAGACGATCCTATCAGATCAGAGGCGATCTTGACTGCTTCAAAAATCAGAACCTCCATCAAACATCCAGATTTAGGTTTAACTTGTTTTTATTTAGTATATTCTATGTACTTGATATTCATTGTTGCTTTATGTATTCATTTAAATCTGCATTTCATATAGAACAGTTTAGATTCATTTGGTAAAACCTAGGATTTGAATTATTAAAGATAAAATTGAACACATCAAACACATTCCCAACCTAGGCATGGAAACTACCATTCAAAAGTTTCCTGGTGAACCCACCATCCATCGAAAATTCACCTTTATACACCTCCCCCGAGAGGTGGGACCTTCGTAGGGCCTCTTAGTCTGAGGTATTGTCCCATCCTTTTCACATCCCCCTTCCGGGCATGGATCCTATAGCCTGAAAGTAAGGGTGCAAAAAATTTGGAGCGATTGAGAAAAAATAGGTTTCCTCTTTGTAAGTGGAAGAGGGTTTGTAAAGGAAATAATTTTGGAGGAGCAAGCTTATGGAATTGTAGACTTATGAGTTTTGCATTAGAGACAAAGCTTTGGTGGAGATTATTCAAATATCAAGGAAAGAATTAGGTAAAAATATTTCTAAAAAAATATATAGGTTCTCTTGATGCAATGAAATTATTTAGAAAAACAACCCTACATAGAGGATATTCAACATGAAACTTCATATCAAATACAATTGTTAGCTTTTGATGCAACATGTAATGGGAAATAAAAATCACAAGATGCAAAATAATATGAAATAAAGTAAATTTACGAGATGACTAAGAATATACTATACATAGAAATGATAGAGATGTTTACAAAAGTATTTGTGGAGGAAATGAACACTCCATGAATATAGCTACAACACAAGAATGGGCATTGAGCATATTACACCCCATCACAATACATCACACTGCTACATCATGCCACTCTAGTCTACACTACTTCCCACTGTCGTAGTTCACTCTCTATGTATTCTACCTCTATGTCTATGGCCCTTTATATAGGAAATAGATTCCTTGGCCAACACTCTACCTAGATGTGCAAGGGACAACTTGCACATATATACAACTTACACTTTGACACTTGTGCATTTATTACATTGCATGAAGTAACTAGATAACTTCCCCCTAAAGCAATCTAATGTCCTAAGTATATACCAAGAATGGTACATTTACATAATCTAAATGATGTAATAGTCTATTTATAATAGGAGAAAACTTGTGGAATTGTAGACTTATGAGTTTGGCATTAAAGGAAAATCTTTGGTGGAGATTATTCAAATATCAAGGAAAGAATTGGGCAAAAATATTACTTCAAAAATATATAGGTTCTCTTGATGCAATTAAATTATTTAGAAAAATAATCCTTCCCAAAGGATCCTCAACATGGAAATTCATATTAGATAGCTCGCAATTGATAAAAAATATATTATATGGTTAGTCAATGAGGGAAATTATGCAAATTTTTGGTCTGATGTTTGGTTGAAGTATTAACCTCTTATATTTGACCCAAAATGGTAACCATTGGCTCAAGAATACCTATCTTGTAAAGGTCCAAAAGTCAAAGACTATATTAATATGAGCAACAACTCCATATCATGGATTTATTTTAATAACCTGGTTGAAGGAGAGGAACTAAAAAAATGTAGATGAACTTCAAAAGATGCTTCAAGAATTTTATTTACCAATATTTACAATAAAGGATGATTTGGTTTAGAATCTATCAAAGGATGGTGTATATTTAGTCAATTTGGGATACGCAGATTTAGAGCAATCAAAATATTCTACTCCTAAATATTTTTCTTAGAAGAATGTCTTGTCATTTTAATCTCTTCTTAAGGCCTCAACATTACTTTGGTTAGTAGTTCAATGTAATATTCTTACATGAGATATCTGACAAAGAAGAGGATAGTGTGAGAATAATTTAGAAACATCAGACCATTTACTTCTTTATTGTCCCTTTGCTCATAGCATTTGGGGTTACTTTTTTAAAATATAAAAATCTATTGGGCAAACTGATGGATTTTTATCCAAATTATCATAGGACCTAAGTATCCAAAATCTCAAGTAATTTCAGATAGTAGAGCAATTAAATATTGCTTACTAATGCAATAACATAAAGAAAGCACTTATTTTTCACAAAATTTGTATACTAGATTCATTAAATTTTCATTCCATTTCTCAATTCAATACTTGGAGCTTTGTATTCATAATATAACCATAGAAAATTGACTCTTGAACTTACTCTCCTCACATATTCAGGAGATGCAACCTTTTCTATTTCATACATAATACATGCCCCTTGACTTCTTATCTTGCCACTTGTATACATGACTCTAGACTTTATATTAACTTAATAGATGACACTTGTGAACATCATACACATACAATTTCTACTCTAATATTTACATTGATATTCTAACCAAATAATGTAATATTCTCTAACACCCCTATGTATTACATTATTTGGTATGAAACCCTTTTGGAGAACATAGAAGGTTTTGAAATAAATAATATTTGTTTTGACCAAGTGCTTTTGTAAAAATATCTACAAACTGATCTTCAATAGACACACATTTTATTTGTATATGATGATCCTATACATGATATCTAATAAAGTGATACTGAGCTTCAATATACTTTGTTATTTTATGAATCATAGGATTTTTGATCAATTTAAGAACTGCTTGATTGTCACAATTTAGTATTGTCAAATTTCTTTTGATCCCCATATCTAACAAGATATATTGTAACCAAAGTGCTTCACATACTACATCTATTATTGCTTGATATTCTACTTTTCTTAACGAGAGAGCTACCGCAGGTTGTTTTTTACTATACCAACATATAGGTCCTGACCCAAGATATAACACATATCATAATGTTAATTTTGTGTCATCTATAGATCCAACATAATTTGAATCTAAATATCCCTATAAGAAAAATTATTATTCCTCTTGTAGTTCAATCTATATTTTATGGTTTTGTTGATGTATTGTAGTATTCCTTTTGTAGCTTTTTAATGGGTTTCTCTAGGTTCCTGTATAAACCTAAAAATATAGTTTACAACAAAAACAATACCAGGCTAGGTATTGGTTAAATATAAAAGACTTACAATTAATTGTTGATACATAGTAGCTAAAACTGGTGATGTCTCATCATATCTTGATAATTTTAATCCTTGTTCTATAGGTGTATCTTTAGGTTTACAATTTGTCATTCTATATCTTTCCAATAGTTATTTTGCATATTTTGTTTGAGTGATTGTAATTCTATTTTCATTTTGAAAATTTTCTAAACTAAGGTAAGAGTGAAGAATTTCTATATGTGTCATTTTAAAATCCTTCTCTAATTCCTTTTTTACTTCATTTATCAAACTTTTTAAACTTCTTGTGATTATTATGTCATCAACATATACTATAAGAATTATTTTCTTTGGTCCAATCCCTTTTATATAAATATTTGATTATGTTATACTTTGCTTGAATTTATATTGTAGCAAATGATCATTAGTTTTTATGTACCATGCTCTTGGTGCTTGTTTTAAACCATATTATAGATATTTATTTAACTTATAGACCTTTTGTTCCTATCCTTTAATAATAAAACCTACTGGTTGAGCCATATATACTTCTTCTAGATCACTATTAATAAATGCACTTTTAACATCTATTTGATGAAGTTTCTGCCTAAGTTGAGTTGCTAAAGCATAAATTGTTCAAATAGTAGTCATTTTTGTTGTAGATGCAAAAAAAATATTCATAATCCATTCCTTCTATTTGAGTATACCCTTTTGCAAATAATCATACCTTATATTTTTCAAGATATCCATATACCTTATACTTTATTTTATAAACCCATTTGCACCTTACTATTTTCTATCCTTGAGGTAGATTAACTAATTTCCATATTTTATTCTTCATTAATGTTGCATATTTTGATTCCATAGTTGTTTTCCATCCTAATTGTATTACAACATATGAAGGTTCTATTAAACTCGTCAATACCATATTTATCCTTGTAATATTGTGGGTTTGAGGTCTTGTAATGGTAAGGTCTAGCATTTTCTCAAGCTTTAAATCCTTGAGTGTAGCTATATACCATTTTGTCTCTTTTCTTTGAGATGTAATTATTGGTTTTGTATTTTCAACTCACTCACTAAATATTTCTAATTCCAATTCTTCACTAGATGAATTTTCTTCATCTAAAATATTTAGAATAGATCTTATATCAATTCCTTCATATTTAATAATATCTTAGTTTTTTTTCATCAAAAACTACATCTCTGCTCATAGTTTTTTTTGTGATTTGATCAATTAATCTATACCCTATTAAATTGTCATCATACCCAAGAAATATTTTACATATGGTTTATCATCTAGTTGTGTCCTTTTTTTGTTGGAACATGTACACATGCCTTACATCCAAAAATCTTTAGGTTTTCTATTGAAGATTTTCATCCTGACCATACTTCTTCAAGAGTAATACTTTTAAGCATGTGTGTAGGTGATCTATTGTGTATATATGCTACAGTATTAACAACTTTTGCCCAATATTGATGACCAAGAAGTGGTTCTTTTAACATAAAACAAACCATTTTCCTAATAGAATAATTTATTATTTCTATTGGACCATTTGGTTGAGGTGAATAAGTTTATTTTTTTATATCCTTAAATTGTAGAAATGATTCAAATTATTTTGATAAAAAATTTCCTCCTCTATCAGAACGAATAATTTTTTATCAATTTTCTTATTTTTTTTCTACAAGTTGCTTAAATTGTTTGAAGCAACTAAAGGCTTAAAATTTAAGGTTTAGGAAATAAACCCACATTTTTATAGAGTAATAATCATCAAATATTTGAAAATATCTATGTCCTCCAATGCTTGTAGTGTCCATTGGTCCACATAGATATGTATATATTAATTCTAATAGTTCCTAAGCTTTGTATTTATTGAGTCCAAAAGGTATTCTATATTGTTTTTCTATAAGACATTATGGATAAACTATAGATTCCCATGAAATTTTGGGTAGTGCTTTGACCAGTTGATATTTATTCATCTCATTCAAATAATATGCATTTGCATGTCCTAACCTCCTATGCCAGAGTTCTTTGGTTTCTAGTATTTTTGTTCCTAGAGCAACATTTGATAACTTGTCTAGAACAAATAGACCATTTTTATAAGAACTAGAAGCTATATTTTTTTCTTTTTTGGTAATAAGACATTTATTTTTATTTTTAATTACTCTAAAGTCAAATGATAGTTTTTATCCATAATTTGATATATTGAGAGGAGATTTGTAGTCAATCTAGGAATATATAATACATTTTTTACTATACCTGTTGTTCTTGGAAAATTGATTAAAATATCCCCTACTCATTTGACCTCATATTTTCTATTATCAACTATGGCAATTGGTTTTCCATATTGCTTTCAAAAAATATTGTACCATCATTTATCTCTTGTCATATGTCTACTTTCCCCTGAATCAATATACCAATAATTTTAACCACGATGTTTTGTGTTTGTTGACATGATTTATTCCTTTTGAAATTGACTTACTTATCTCTCCAAATTTTAAAAATTTCAATTTATCAAATTGAAAAAATTAATTTGCAAAAACAAATATTGGAGTTGAATTCCTTTTAACTCCCAATTTTAATCAATTCTAAATTTCCAACTTATCACTTTTCTCTAAATTTATAATATTTTCTTTTCAAAAAATCAAATTGAAAATTTTCAATTGACCTTATCACTCCAAAATAAAATAAAAAACTTTAGAAACTTTAATTAAGTGCTATACTTCATAAAAAGTGCTAAAGTCTATGGTGCTTGCCCCAAATTTAAATTGGATGCATACCTTTAACCTTCCATGTGGTCATCAATATCATGCTCCATCAAGACATATTTTAGTGCCAACATTTGTTTAATCAAATATAGAAGACGTTACACCTTCCTACGCTTAATGTTTCACAAATGTATGTAATTTATTTCTCCTAGGTGTTTTTGCTTTTAAAAATTGTTGTAGCTTGCTCAATTTTGAGGACTACTTCCTATTTTACCAATTGCTACTATGATCTATCCCAAGGACTGTTTCCTCATCATAAATCATCGTTGCTAAAAGAACCAACCATTGTTGCTTGGTGTACCAAGTGCTGCTGCTAGAAAAAACTAGATACTATTGTAACTTCTACACTTTTCTCAAGGTCATGATACTTGTATAACAATGTTGCCTCCTCTATTGAATAATGGTGTTTCCTTCTCTCTCGAGTAATGGCTTTGTTACCTTCTTTTCTAAGAAATGGTATTGTCCTCTCTTCTATTAGATCTGAACTTGGCATGGTATCAAATGTAGTGCTCTTGATGGTACTTGAATATTCAATGTTCTCTTGGAACATTCCTTTGTTGTCCACTTCTTATTCAGGTAGGAAGAATTAGGGTCTTCTCTAACTCGGATGAATTTTATTTACAACACTTCAACTTGGACTTCTTACTTTCCTTTCTTCCTCTTAGTTGCAAGCTCTCTTATTTTCATACACTGATTTCTAACCAACACTATATTTTAGCTTCACTACTATATATCAGAATATTCTACCTCAAGGATAGAACCACAACGTTGGCTCTTGACCACTCTCAATTTGTTCTTTTTTCTAGACAACAAGTTCATCAAAGCCCATGTATATATATAAAAAAAAAAAAAATAAATATATATATATATATATATATATATATATATATATATATATATATATATATATTTTAGCCCATGTACTTTTCAATGGACTCCACAAATTATACTTGCACAATATCAATTCTTCAAAAATAATGTCAAGGTATTTAATAACCCAAAATTTATCTTGGCCTACATTTTCTTCATGTGGCTCTTCCTCCAAATTTACACCAAAGTTTTTCTTTTATGCTAGCAATAGAGACTACTCAAAGTAGCTCTAAACAAGTCTATATAATGCAACACTAATACCATTGATGGCTTTTTAGCCAAATTATCAAAATACCCAAATATCTAGAAATATTAAATAGTATATCAACTTAATATTACTGACTAATGCAATAACATAAAGAAAGTCCTTACATTTTTCATAGAATTTATATACTAGCTTTATTCAATTTTTATTCCATTTCTCTATACAATACTTAGAGCTTTGTCTTCATAATATAACCTTAGAAAAGTGACTCTTGAACTTGATCTCCTCACATATTTAGGAGATGCAACCTTTCTTATTCCATACACAAGACATGCCTATTGACTTCTTATCTTACCACTTGTATACATAACTCTTGAATTTATGTTAAATTAATATATGACACTTGTGAACATCCTACACATACACACTCTACTCTAATATTTACATTCTAACCAAATTATGTAATATTCTCTAACATAGCTCCATATGCATTGAAAGAGATCATGAAATATTGGATTAATTATTTTAAATCTAAAGCATTTATATTTTGTGGAGGATTGGCCATACCAATATTTGTTGGAATTTATGACTTGAAAAGAATAATAGATTTTTAAAAATAAATCTCAAAATCATGCCTAAATTTGAAACCGTATTATTGTCTCTTACAAAATATCTACAAATATGGTGTTCATCATGGGAAGTATTGAATGTAGAAAAAGAGGTGGTAACAACTTGGTTACAAGATTTGAACATGCATGAAAGAGTCAATTGCGATAATGAAATTAAAACAAAGGATCTACTTTGGTCTAAGGTAAAATAGAAATGTTTAAAAATTGGGTTTATCAAAATTAATTTTGATGGTTTTTTCAAAATAAATCTATAAAAAGCTATTGGAGGTGATGTTTTTAGAAATAATGAATGCAATATTCTCCTCACTTACTCAAAATAATATGGAATGCCAACTAACAACTATGCAAGGTCTAGGGAACTTCTTATAGGGATTTTTTTTTTTTTTGAAAAAGGATTTGAAAAATATATTAGAAAAAAATTATTTATAAGTTGGGATGAGACTCCTCCCAGCCTTAGCCAACAAAAGCACCATTTTCTCCTTTTAAATTTTCAACAAACTATTGGCTTTTAAGCTAAACTATATTAAGTCTTAGTATAATTAAGCCACAATATCTCAGGTCTTAATATAATTAATAAAAATTATAATTAAATATAAGAGCAATCAAAATATATACTGGCCAATATAATTTATAATAACATTCACAATAACATCAAATATGAATGTAAATGGCCAAAATCATTCATGTAATAACATAAAAAATACTTACGATGATACTACTCAAAATTTGTATATAAGCTTCAATATTATCAATGCTTGTTATGGTGATCGTTTATAAATATTTTTCCCAATTTTCAATGTATGGAGCTTTGTCTCCATAATATAGACATGGAAAGGTGACTCTTCAATACTTGACTATTGCCCTCCTCACATATTCAAAATTTGCAACCTTTCCTAATATTTACATAAGACAAGACTCTCATGTCCTTTGGCTTCTCATCTTACCACTTGTATACAAGACTCTTCACTCTCTACTTACATGCACACTTAACTCTATGACACTTGCACACTTCTACATGATACTTACTCTCCTACATGCACTCCTAATACATGATACTTGTGCACATCCTCACATTACATATTTGCACACTTACATGACACTTGTGCACTTTCTCTCATTACACACTTGCACTCTTACATACATGACACTTGTGCATATCTTGCACATTACACACTTGCACTCTTACTTACATGAAACTTGTGCATATCCTACACATAGACACTTATATAAAAAGAAAAATATAAATCACTCTTTTAAACTATAGACTCAAACCCTAATCTATTACATATTTACATTTGTACCATAAAGGTACCATGGGGTATTAGCATGTACCAAATAATTTAATATTCTCTAACACAAACTTCCATAACTCCTAAATTATAGACTCAAACTCTAATCTATTACATATTTACATTTATACCATAAAGGTACCATGGTGGTACATTAGCATGTACCAATAATATAATATTCTCCAACACAAACTTTCATAACTCTAAAGCCCAAGACCTTAAGAACTAACCACTTTTTGTCACAACACTAAAAGGAGATTTGCGTTGGGGCCATATCTCCTAAACCATATGTCTACAATAAAAAATGATTAAAATTGTAATAAAAAAATGATGGAAATATATTTCAACTGAGGTAGATTCACAAATTATCATCAATGTTGTCAACAAGAATTGATGTGAGGATTGGATAAAAAATAATATTATTGTTGATGTTCATCCCTATTATTGGAGGCAATGTCTTGAAAATGTGAGCATATTTATAGAGAAAGAAATCAAGTAGTAGATAATTTAGTCAATCACGATAATGTTGGTCTTCATCTCGATAAAATTCATATTTTAGAAGGTAACTAGCCAAGTGAGATTCTATCTCTTAATCAAAATGATGTCAAGAAATTGATTATGGAAACATAGCACTTCGAAGAAGTTGAAAAATATATTTAATAAAAAAGAAAAGTAAAAAATTGTAATAAAAATACATATGGTATAATTAACCTTATAACAAATATAATATTTTTATAATTTGATAAAAATAATCCCTTATACAAATCCTATATAATTTATTAAAAAATAAGAAAATAAAAAACCTTTCAACTTAAATTCTAAAAACTAAAAATCTTAAAAAAATATATTATTAAACTAAAAATGTCTATCTTGACTTACTTTTCACCTTAAAACTTAGCCTTTGATGTAACTTTCCACTCTAAATTCCTAATAATAAAGGTCTTCGTCAACTTAATATTGGAACTCATCGTAGAGAGTAGAGCATGAAAATGAAATTTTCCACTCTAAACTCCTAATAATAAAGGTCTTCATCAACTTAATAATGGAACCCATCATAGATAATAGAGCATGAAAATGAATTTACGGATACCGAAGAGTATGTTGACGCATGGTTGTTTCTCGCTACAAGTTCTTTTTACCAAACTTATGCCGTATCTCTGTCGTTTCAAAATGAACGCAGAGACAATTTTTTAAAAATATTATATATTTTTATAAAAACTTAAGACTATGATACAATGCAACACTTCGCCAAGATCTCTGGTTTAGACAACGATTTTATATCTTGCAGATTCTTAATCTTCACTTCTGGCTATGTGATTTGTTTGTTTTATCCTTCCTTTTTCCTTCCGTCCCTTTTGGGATGGTGTCATTCCGTTTTCATGCATATGATAACTTCCGTGCGTTGAATTATTGCAAATACAAGAAAACGTTGACTTGACATTGAAATTCGAACACAAATCTTTTTAATATTGGAAATGGGTTACATTTATAGTTATTTTTACTATTTATAGTTCTTTTTTACTGTTGACTTGGGGTTGCCTTTTATAATCTTTATTCGTCCTCTTGTTGTTGACTTGTGTAATTTTGGGGTTGTCCCCTATAATCCAATGCCAACTAACAACTATCCAGAGTCTAGGATATTTCTTATAAGGATTAATTTTATTTTTTTGAAAAGATATTTGAAAAAATATAGTAGAACAAGATTATTTATAAGTTGGGATGAGACTTCTCCCAGCCTTAGCCAACTAAAGTGTCATTTTCTTCTTTTAACTTTTCAACAAATAATTGGATTTAAGCTAAACTATCTTAAGTCTCACTATAATTAAGCCACATTATCGCAAGTCTTAATATAATCAATCGAGATTATAATTAAATATAAGAGCAATTAAAATATATACTGCCCAATATAATTTATAATAACATTCATAATAACATCAAATATGAATGTAAATGGCCAAAATAATTAATATAATAACATGAAAAATACTTACAATAATATCACTCAAAATTTATATACAAGCTTTAATATTATCAATGCTTGTTATGGTAATTGTTTATAGACCATTTTTTCAATTTTCAATATATGGAGCTTTATCTCCATAATATAGATATGGAAAGGTGACTCTTCAAAACTTGACTATTACACTCCTCACATATTCAGTAGTTGCTACCTTTCCTAATATTTACATAAAACATGACTCTCATGTCATTCGGCTTCTCATCTTGCCACTTGTATATAAGATGCTTTACTCTTTTCTTACATGCACACTTAACTCTATGATACTTGCACAGTTCTACATAACACTTAATCTAATACATGACACTTGTGCACATCCTCACATTAATATTTGCACACTTACATACATGACACTTATACACTTTCTCTCATTACACACTTGCACTCTTACATACATGACACTTGTGCATATCTTGTACATTATACACTTGCACTCTTACTTACATGACACTTGTGTATATCCTACACATAGACACTTATATAAAATAAAAAATATAAATAACTCTCCTAAACTATAGACTCAAACCCCAATCCAACACATATTTACATTTGTACCATAAAGGCACCATGGGGTATTAGCATATACCAAATAAAGTAATCTTCTCCAACACAAACTTCCATAACTCTTAAACTATAAACTCAAACCCTAATCTATTACATATTTACATTTATACCATAAGGGCACCATGGTGGTACATTAACATGTACCAAATAATATAATATTCTCCAATACAAACTTCCATAACTCTAAATCCCAAGATCTTAAGAACTAATCACTTTTTGTTACAACATTAAAAGGAAATCTGCGTTGGAGCCATATCTCCTAAACCATATGTCTACAATGGAAAAATGATTAAAATTGTAATAGAAAAATGATGAAAATATATTTCAACCGAGGAGACAAATTATCATCAATGCTGTCAACAAGAAAATTGATGTGGGGATTGGATAAAAAAATATTATTTTTGATGTTCATCATACTATTATTGGAGGCAATCTCTTGAAAACGTGAGCATATTTATAGAAAAGGAAATCAAGTATTAAATAATTTAGCCAGTTAGTCTTCATCTTGATTAAATTAAAATATTAGAAGGTAACTACCCAAGTGAGATTCTATCTCTTAATCAAAATGATGTCAATTAATTGTGGAAACATAGCACTTTGAAGAAGTTGAAAAATATATTTATTAGAAAAAGAAAAGCAAAAAAATTGTAATAAATATACATTCAAACTATAGTTTAATTAAACTTATAACAAATATAATATTTTTATAGTAATCTTCGTAAAAATTCTATATAATTTATTAAAAAATAAGAAAATAAAAAACTTTTCATCTTAAATTTTAAAAACTAAGAGTCTTAAAAAAGCACATTATTAAACTAAAAAAATATCTATCTTGACTTACTTTTTGTGAAAGGTGAGTGTGGAGATAAAACGATAAATTGCATTAACCATAATCATAAGGTTACACAGATTAAATAAACAGTAAATAACCATTTTGAGAGAAAAGGGGGGAAAGGAGAAATTGGGGGAAAAGAAAGTAAACTTGAGTTCTCTTGCCGCCCAAATGCTGCCGTCCAGGTAAGGTAAAAGGTAAGTTACCTTTACCCAAGGTAAAATCAAATTTTTAACCTTTTTACTAATGGTAACTTTCCAACATTCTCCCCCTTAAAGTTGAGAGGACTGACTATATAGTCTCTCAGCTTTATAAATTGAGCTTTAGCCATGCCTTTGGTGAAGATGTCTACTGTATTATCCAAAGTGCTACAATATTGAAGCTCAACTGTCTGTTGTTCCACCATATCTCTTATGAAGTGATACTTCATATCAAAATGTTTTGACCTTTT
The DNA here is from genome assembly GCA_028583015.1 of Wollemia nobilis. Lineage (NCBI taxonomy): Eukaryota > Viridiplantae > Streptophyta > Pinopsida > Araucariales > Araucariaceae > Wollemia > Wollemia nobilis. The sequence continues at coordinate 122,426 of JAQPPZ010009930.1, forward strand.
GTGGTGGATCGGATTATATGCCAACTGTATGGCACTGATATTATCACAATTCAGTTTGGTTGGACCAATTTGTTTTTCGCCAATCTCTTCAAGGATTTTCCTCAACCAGAGGATTTGAGTACTAGCATGAGTAATGGCTATGTACTCAGCTTCTGTAGATGATAATGCTACAACAGATTGCTTCTTGGAACTCCAAGTTATTAGTCCTGAACCTAGACTAAAACAGTTCCCTGATGTAGATTTTTTGTCATCTATATTACTGGCCCCAATCGTTGTCACTATAACCAATTAACTTCACAGAGTTAGACTTGTGGTAATGGATTCCAAAATCCAATGTACCTTTTACATATCGTAAAATTCGTTTGGTTGCTTGAAGATGCAGCTCGGATGGGCATGCCATAAAACGTGATACAAGAGAAACAACATACTGTATATCTGGCCTAGTGTTGGTGAGAAACATTAAACTCCCAACCATGCTTCTGAAATTGGTCAAGTCAACTTTTGGTGCTCCATCTTCTTTGCTTAGCTGGATTCCATGTCCGGTTGGTGTTGCAACTGATTTGCACTGCTGCATAGCAAATTTCTTGATCATGTCATGAGCATATTTCTGTTGACATATGAAGATCCCATTCTTTGATTGATGTACTTCCATTCCTAGGAAGTATCTCATTAATCCGAGATCCTTCATCTCAAATTGATTCATCATGGAGTTTTTGAACTCCATATTCATTTTATTATTACTACCCATAAATATTAGATCATCCACATATAAACAAACTATGAGGATATCTACTCCATTCTTTCGGTAGTATAGAGTTGGTTCACTCTTGCTTTTTGTGAAACCATATTTGCTGAAATAGCCGTCAATTCGTGAGTACCATGCTCGTGGTGCTTGCTTGAGGCCATAAAGTGCTTTTTTCAATTTATAAACAAGGTTCTCTTTTCCTGGTTCTTGGAAACCTTGAGGTTGTTGAACATACACCTCTTCTGTCAGGTATCCATTTAAAAATGCACTTTTCACATCCATGTGTTGAATGTTCCATCCTTTATGAGCTGCCAAGGAAAGAACAGTTCTGATTGTTTCTTGTCGAGCAATTGGAGCAAAGGTTTCCTCATAATCTATTCCATATTTCTGAGTAAAACCCTTAGCTACTAATCTTGCCTTGTGCCTCTCAATGCTTCCATCAGCATTGAATTTGGTCTTATAGACCCATTTACATCCAACACATTTTTTTCCCTTGGGAAGCTTCACAAGCTCCCAAGTATCATTCTTTTTAATTGAGGATATTTCCTCTTCCATGGCATCTTGCCATATACTTTCAGTGCAAGCTTTTTCATAGCTAGATGGTTCTAGCTGTGCAGCAGCCAACAAAGCATAATTGACTACATCACCCCTTGGTTCATGAGACTCATCATCTCCTGACATTTGAAGATTTTCGAGTCTTGACAAAATGTCGTCCATCTCACTAGCTTGACTCCTAGTGTATCTTTGTTGGAAATTCCTATCCAACATTTGAGAAGATGGATGACTCGGTAGTATGCGCTTTCCTCTATTTGTCTCTTTCCTTTGAGAAACCGGATCTATATCCATCGGACTTGGAGCGCTTACAGATCTCTGAAATCATTTTGGAGAATTTGGGGGTGCCAACAAAGAAGTCCCTCTTGGACTTGGTGTACCACTTGATGTACTTGATGAAGTTTCCTGATGTGGAATTTGTGGAGAAGGATTTTTTCCACTGCTTTTCTTGGGTTGTACCAATGTGGGAGGTACTAATGTGGAACTGTCCGAATTAGAGTCAAAATCAACAAATTTTTTATGACCCCATTCTCCCCCTTCATCAAAAATTACATCCCTGGAGATAATGATTTTATGTGTCTTGGGATTGTACAATCTATACCCTTTGGTTGAATCACAATACCCTACAAAAACACATGCTTGACTCTTTGGATCAAGCTTCTTTCTCTTCTCCTCAGGAATGTGTGCATAAGCTAAAGAACCAAATACTCGAAAATGTTTGACATTTGGTTTCTTACCGTACCATCCTTCATAAGGAGTGATACCATCTAAACTAGAAGTCGGACTTCTATTTAGAATATATGCACTTGTTCTCACTGCATCTGCCCAATAGCTGTTTGTGAGATGCTTTGCCTGAAGCATTGTTCGTGCCATTTCAACAAGGGTGCGGTTCTTTCTCTCGGCCACACCGTTCTGCTGTGGGGTATAGGCAGTGGTGAACTGCCTTTTTATCCCATTTTGCTTACAATAATGTAAAAATTCATTTGAGGAGTACTCTCCTCCTTTATCAGTGCGAAGACATTTGACATAGTAGTCACTTTGCTTTTCTACATTATTTTTGAAGTCTATGAAGCAATCAAATGCTTCATCTTTGTGTTTCAGAAAATAGATCCAACACATTCTAGAATAATCATCTATGAATGTTAGAAAATAAGAATTGTTTCCAAGGCTTTTTGTTTGCATTGGACCACAGATGTCCGAATGTACTAGCTGAAGAGGATAGCTTGCTCTCCACGCTCGGCCTCTTGGAAACTTCTGTTCGGAGTGCTTTCCCAAAGCACATGCTTCGCATACCTTTTTATGTTCTGGAATTTTTGGTAGTCCTGTCACCATAGCTTGTGATGTTAACATTTTCAAGCTAGCGGAATTGAGGTGACCATATCTCAAGTGCCACAATTCACTTGGATTTGTAATAGCAATGTTTGCAAGTTGAGCTCCCCCTGGCTCACCAAATTTTAGAGGGAACAACCTATTTTTTGTCATAGGTACTTCTGTGATGACTCGGTTACAATTGTTTTTATCAAAGATTGTACATTTTCTTTCATCAAAAACTAATTTGTAATGCTTCTCCATCATTTGGCCAACACTCAACAAATTGTGTTGTAGCTGTGGAGTATAGTATATGTCATTCACATTTTTAAGGCCTTCTTTTGTTGGAACTTCCATAGCTCCTATGCCTTCAACTTGCAAGGATTTATTATCCCCTAACTTAACATGTGATTTGTAATTTGTATCTAATGTAGCAAAGAGATTTTCTTTGCCACTCATGTGGTTGGAGCAACCAATATCTAAAATCCATGTATCATTTAGATTTTGATCTGGCTGTCCATAAGAGAGAAAAAGATTTGGTGGACCTTCTTCTTCTCCGTAGAATGAGCCATATTGACTGCTTTGATCTTTTGAAGTCTTTGACCAGCAGTCACGAGCGAAGTGTCCTTGTTTCCCACAATTGAAACAAGTTGTTTTAGTCTTGTTACTTCCTCGTCCTTGATTTCCACGGCCTGCATTGCCACTTTGGTTCCGATTGGCTCCTCTGTTTTGATTTCCACCTCTGTTTTGATTACCTCCTCTCGTAGGAGTTGCTTTGGCCTTTGCCTCTTTGTTGTTGTCCTCTCGCCTTGGCCTCTTCCTTGTCCTCGTCTTGCAGTTTCATTCGAAGTGAAGGCTTTGTCATCACCTCCATAGCTTGGTGAAGGTGCTCCTTGAAGTCTCTCTTCATGTGATGTTAATGATCCAATCAAACTATCAAATGTAAGAGTAGAAAGGTCTTTGGATTCTTCAATTATGATGGCAATGTGATTCCACTTAGGAAGAAGTGTTCTCAACACTTTCTTCACAATTGTTTCATTTTTTGTGTCATCACCTAAAGTTTGCATCATATCAACTACTGCTTTGACTCGTACATAGTAGTCTCCGACTCTTTCATTTTCCTTCATTCTGAGATTTTCAAAATCTCTTTTTAAGGTCTGAAGCCTGACTTGCTTTACTTTATCACTTCCTTGGAATCCTTCTTTCAAGGCATTCCATGCATCTGTAGCAGTTAAGTAAGATGCAATTCTAGGAAAGATACTTGGATCTAATGCTGATTGAAGATGGTATAAGGCAAAAGAATTATTTTTCTCGTGCATCTTTGTAGATCTTCTTGTCATTTGCACTTAAAGTAGTCCAATCTGTTGGAGCAATGTATCCGTCTTCAATAATATCCCATAGTCCTTTTTCGATGAGTAATGTCCTCATCTTGATGGACCAATACTCATAATTATCCCCACTGAATTCGGGAATTGGTAGATTATTATGTGATCCCATTATTATCTACTAAAACAAGAAACCTCTCTCTTATATAGTCTTATTTCAAAAAAGACTTTACAAACTATCAAGCCTTGCTTGATTTACAATCATAAACAACTCACTCTTGTTGTTCAGCAATTACAAAATTGTCAGCGACTTGTTCATCATCGTCACTGATCAATATTATTTCAGGAGAAGGAGTTTGAAGGATTTCAACTGAATTACTATAATGAGTATATTCAGATCCTTGTGAAGCAATTGCCACTGTGTCGGATTGTTCAAACCTGCTGCCAAAGGAGTTATCTTCTGAATCTGCTTCGTATCCTAGATCAGGATTTCTCTGGTGTGCAATAACCGCGTTTTGCAACTGTGAAAAAACTGTATTAAGTCCTAGTGTTTTCACGTGCCTATCAAAGTTTTCAGCGTTTGTTCTCAGTAATAACTTGCAGAGGGCATGATAACATCCTTCCGATCTTATCATTTAAGAAAATTTCCCAGAAATTTTCTTTTACAAAGATTTCCTCTTAGGAAATTTTTTAAAAAAGAATTTCAACTTTCAAAGTTTTTTTTTTAAAAAAACTTTACAATTATTTCCTCTTAGGAAATGTCTTTGATCAACTTTTAAATGATAAATAAAACTTTGCTAATTTTTTTTTTTTAAATTGTACAGTTATTTCCTCTCAGGAAATTACAATAAATAAAAAACAATTTTAACAAAATTAAAAAATTTCCTTATAGTTTTTTCTTAAATTTTAAAAAAAAATTGACCCCGCCGAGGATCGATCGTGCGACCTCGCGGGCGTCAAGGCAGAGGGTAGCCGCTGTGCTACCGGGCAGATCCGGGAGCTAAGCGGTCTCCCTGGCCTATAGCTTTCGCTTGATCACGCGAAGCTTTTAAAAAAAATGACCCCGCCGAGGATCGAACGTTCGACCTCGCGGGAGTCAAGGCTTAGGGTAGCCGCTGTGCTACCGGGCTGATCCGGGAGCTAAGCGGGCTCCCTGGCCTATAGCCTTCGCGTCGAGCGCGAAGCTATTATTGGCTTCGCGCTTCGGCGCGAAGCTCAGTTTATTTTCTTGGGACTTTAGTCCCACATCGCCCGTGAGGCGATGTTTTAGCTCTTTAAGAAGAGCTAAGCACAGATAGTGCTTTGACTGCCTGCGGGCAGTCTCTGACAGTGCAGACCACCTTTTGCCTCGGGCCGCATGTGGGTCGCACCTCGCCACGTCACACCACGCCACGTCGCCATGCCACGTCACCAGCGCCTCGGGCTGCGTGCGGTCGCCACGTCACACCATGCCACGTCACCAGCGCCTCGGGCTGCGTGCTGCAGGTCGCCACGCCACGTCAACAGCGCCTCGAGAATCGTGTCGATCTGTTGCTCCTACGGGCCGCCTCGTCCAGCTCCACCAGCGCCTCGAGAATCATGTCGATCTGCACCTACGGGCCGCCTCGAGATCCGTGCCGCCTCGGCTCCTGCGGGCTGCCTCGAGATCCGTGTCGCCGCCTCGAACTGCGGGCCCCACCGCCTCGGGATTCGGGCCGGTCTCGGCTCTCCGCTCTGATACCAAATGTGAAAGGTGAGTGTGGAGATAAAACGATAAATTGCATTAACCAAAATCATAAGGTTACACAGATTAAATAAACAGTAAATAACCATTTTGAGAGAAAAGGGGGGAAAGGAGAAATTGGGGGAAAAGAAAGTAAACTTGAGTTCTCTTGCCGCCCAAATGCTGCCGTCCACTGCCGTCCAGGTAAGGTAAAAGGTAAGTTACCTTTACCCAAGGTAAAATCAAATTTTTAACCTTTTTACTAATGGTAACTTTCCAACACTTTTGACCTTAAAATCTGCCTTAGCCTTTGATGTAACTTTCCACTCTAAACTCTTAATAATAAAGGTCTTCGTCAACTTAATATTGGAACTCATCATAGAGAATAGATCATGAAAATGAAACTTTCCACTCTAAACTCCTAATAATAAAGGTCTTCATCAACTTAATAATGGAACCCATCATAGAGAATAGAGCATGAAAATGAATTTACAGATAGCGAAGAGTATGTTGATGCACGGTTGTTTCTTGCTACAAGTTCTTTTTACCAAACTTATGCCGTGTCTCTGTCGTTTTAAAATGAACGCAGAGACAATTTTTTTAAGATATTATATATTTATATAAAAACTTAAGACTATGATACATTCCAACACTTCGCCAAGATCTCTGGTTTAGACAACGATTTTATATCTTGCAGATTCTTAATCTTCACTTCTGGCTATGTGATTTGTTTGTTTTATCCTTCCGTCCCTTTTGGATGGTGTCATTCCGTTTTCATGCATATGATAACTTGCGTGCGTTGAATTATTGCAAATCCACGAAAACTTTGACTTGACATTGAAATGGATGTATTCGAACACAATTCTTTTGATATAGGGAATGGGTTATATTTACAGTTTTTTTTACTATTAAGGGTTCAAATCTTAGGATACATGAAAACTTTGACTTTGACTTGATATTGAAATAGATGTATTCGAACACAATTCTTTTTTGATATAGGAAATGGGTTACATTTACAGTTCTTTTCTTCTATAAGTAGGGTTCAAATCTTGGGGTTGCTCCCTATTGATATAGGGAATCCGTTACATTTACAGTTTTTTTCTACTATTAAGTAGGTTCAAATCTTCGGGTTGCTCCCTATAAGCCTTATAACCCCTATTCTTGTTGTTGTTGACTTGGCATGAGAGGGAGGCTACCAGTTACTAAAGGTCCATTGTGATTGTCTAACTAACACTAAAAAGATTCAAATCAGACTACTATTTTACAAATGGGTAAACAATTTACATACTTTCCACTCTGGGTAAGATAATAAATGCTGCGTTTTCGCTAAAAGTTCAACCGGACCAACCACGTGAAAATTATAGTTCAAGTTATTTGTTGAACAAAGTTATTCTTGCTCATAATTGTAATTTGAAGAAGTACTATTATTAGCTGAAAAATCTTCCTCAGGTTGTACCCAAAATCCCCGGTGGCAAAACAGTCCATTTCACATCAAATAAACAAGGCTTCGAAAAGGACCATTACAGAATCATTTCTTACTTCTTACTTGTCTTTTTATTAATACTGAAGCTCTTTTCATAGACATGGATTTACCTCAATAAAATTAACTGTAAGAAACCTTAAGATTAGTCCCAACTTGGATTGGTCAAGTAGGCCATGACTATCTTGGAAGGAAGGTCCGCCATTGCTTGGTCTGCAAGAGATGGAAGTCAAGAAAAAATAAACACAAGAAACCAGAAAATATGCGGTATTTGTGCAGATAAGCGCAGTTGGTACACCAACACATGCTTGCAAACGTGGATTAATTTAACACCACCAAATTGGTGTCTTATTACTATGGAGGATGTCCTGATTTGTTACTTTCCTGCCACTCTACAGTTCCAATGTCACCGCCCTTCACCTTCTTCAAACCTTCCCAGCCGGCAAAGGCAAAAACAATATTGAAGTAAAACCCCCCAAATAGACATAGAGTTCCCCAACAACATAATGTATTGGCAGGATTGACATTGCTTACCAGACAACCTAGCTTAACTTCGACGTCACAACCGATTTATCCTGTATATATCTGTTGGCAATAGATGGCAAAGCTCAGATCAGCCATAGAGGGACATGTTCTTCGGTTGAAGGTGATCAACTTGTTTTAAAGTTTGCTGGCTAGGGAAAACGATAATGGCGTCCACTTTGAAGACATATGGCGTTCTACTTTTGCCACTTTTGGGATTCGTCCTCATGCTCGCACATTCTGCGTGTGCAAAGCATTCTGGGATTATAAGACACTACAAATTCAATGTAGGTCATATATGATTGAAATTTGAATTCCACTCACTGTCCTTTAAAATTCTTGGTACCTCTGCTGTGCAACTTTTTTTCATTTTTTCTTAATTTCAGATCATGCGGAAGAACGTGACTCGACTTTGCCATACAAAGCCGCTGCTAACTGTGAACGGGCAGTATCCGGGGCCTGCAATAGTTGCCAGGGAAGGTGATCGAGTAGTAATCAAAGTAACAAATCACGTGAAGGACAACGTCTCAATTCACTGGTATATTATGAAGCTGACAAAAAAAAGGTAATTGTTATTTTGTACTGAATATAATTCTGAACGAATTTGAATACCCATTTTACAGGCATGGAATTCGGCAGCTCAGATCTGCATGGGCTGATGGGCCTGCTTACGTGACTCAGTGTCCCATTCAAACCGGGCAGAGTTACAAGTACAAATTCACCATCACAGGCCAAAGAGGAACACTGTGGTGGCATGCACACATTTCATGGCTGAGAGCGAGTTTGTATGGACCCATTATCATCTATCCCAAAAAGAATAGTTCTTACCCATTCCCTACGCCACACCAGGAAGTGCCCATTGTTTTTGGTAAGCTTAGCTACCAAAAGTTCTGCCATAGTTAGCTGCTATTTGAGAAAGTTAACTTGAAATTAAACCAACACCCGTTTTGCAGGAGAATGGTGGAATGCAGACCCAGAGGCTGTAATCAACCAATCCATGCAAACTGGCGGCGGGCCTAATGTGTCTGACGCATATACCATAAACGGGCTCCCTGGTCCCTTCTATAACTGCTCTACCAAAGGTAGATCCATGGACAGACAATGGATTTATTTTCATCATAGAATAAACTGTGTAAAAAATATTATTATATTTATAATTAATTTTTATGTAAAAGTTTTTAGTTTCGTTTATGTGAACTAGTAGGGTATGTGTAGTTGGTACTCTTACTTTCTAACATTTGATTTTATTCCATATAAACTGTTTATTTCTAATAACATGTTTTTATATTAAAATTACTGTATTTGTATTTTTTTCGAGCACTTCATTGAGTTCATTGCTTACTGAATGTTGAAGTAATGAGATTGTTCAAAACCTCTAACGCCATATTATGAAATTTGATTTCTCTCATCTAAGGTATATTTATTGGGTTAATGCAGACACATTCAAGCTCAAAGTCGTTCCTGGGAAAACATATCTTCTGCGCATAATCAATGCTGCCCTCAATGATGAGTTGTTCTTTGCAATCGCCAACCACACAGTCACCGTGGTGGAAACCGACGCCGTCTATGTGAAGCCTTTCCAAACGGGCACCATTCTTATTTCTCCTGGCCAGACCGCCAACGTGCTGTTAACGGCCAAATCTCAGCCACCCTCTGCCAGATTCCTCATGTCCGCCCACCCTTACGTTACAGGCGGCGGCACTTTTGACAACTCCACCACTGCAGGCATTTTAGAATACATCTTCCCCAATTCTTCTTCCACAATATCCTCCTTACCTATCATGAAGCCGAACCTTCCAGCCCTGAACGATACCTCTTTTGCCACCAACTTCAGCAAAAAGTTGAGAAGCCTGACCCCTCCACCCGTCCCTCAAACTGTGGACAAACAGTTCCTCTTCACGGTGGGGCTGGGGCTGAACCCCTGCCCCAAAGGACAGACTTGCCAAGGCCCCAACAACACCAAATTTACAGCCTCTATCAATAACGTATCCTTCGTTATGCCCTCCACAGCTCTCCTTCAAGCCCACTTCTTTGGGCAGTCCAAAGGAGTTTACACCCCTAATTTCCCCAACAACCCCCCATTTCCCTTCAACTACACGGGCACTCCTCCAAACAACACCAGGCCTCTCAACGACACGAGGCTTAAGGTCATTCCCTTCAACGCCACTGTACAACTGGTTCTCCAAGACACCAGCATTGTAGGGCCAGAGAGCCACCCCCTACACCTTCATGGCTTCAATTTCTTCATTGTAGGCCAGGGAGTGGGGAACTACAATTCTAGCAGCGACCCTTCCAATTTTAATCTGGTGGATCCGCCGGAAAGGAATACTGTAGGAGTTCCTAGCGGAGGCTGGGTGGCTCTTCGATTCAGAGCTGATAATCCAGGTGCGCATCTACATTTTTTCATTTTTTTTTTTTTTCCCATTTGTTAAGTTGGTAGTGGTTGATCGATAACGTGCATGGCATGAAATTACAGGAGTATGGTTCATGCACTGTCATTTGGAGGTCCATACGAGCTGGGGATTGAAGATGGCGTGGGTGGTTTTGGATGGAAACGGAAAATCTCAATCTCTTCCTCCGCCTCCCAAGGATCTTCCCTCCTGCTGATCAAGTTTATTGCATATTTATTTTCAGCTGGCATAAGGTTGATGCCGATCAAATATCATTTTTCTATGTAATGGCGGTAATAATTGGATAGTACTGTAGTCCCGGCTTGTAGGAATTATATTAGACGTGAAAGTTCATGGCATTGGTATGCTAATAGAATTCAAGACGGGAATAAGTAAGATCTTATCGGTCTGGCTTGATGTCACCTCACAACTTCATTTTTTGCCGTTGGCACTTGACCTTCACTAGAAACATAATAATAATTATTGATAATTAAGGACGATGTCAAAGACTCAGGATGACTTCAACGTACTGTACGAGGAAAGGGGACGTGAAATTTTGTAATTTGTGGCAATGTTTAAATTATGTTGGCAGTTCTGATTTAGGAAAATATTCCTAACGCAAGAGCGACGGAGCACGTTATGCACACACTTCACATGACTCTTTACTAATAGAACGCACTTACAGTAAAAATATATTGATTTAAAACACCACACCATGACCATTGCAATATATAGTTTGAAATGTTTTTTAAGCCAGCTTGCTGACATACATACGCTCATATAGAGACCCGTTTTGGTTTTAACTTAACTCTTGGAGACACCTTCTCCAAAGTCTTAACGAAAATTAAAACCTTAACTATTCTCTCACAATAACTATAATTTAAAATATTGTAAAAAAACTATAATTTAAAATATCGATACAAATTAATATAATAAAATACGAACATGTTGAGCCCAAGCTAAATATTGTGTTACAAACTGAAACACCCCATAATCATTTTCAACATAAAAATTTATTTATATCAAAATGTTAAATAATAAAAAGAATTGTCTTATAAAATTATGAAATTATATAGTATTTTATTAAATAGAATTTTATTATAATAAAAATGTTTATTTATTAAATTTTAGTTAAAATATTTGTTGATTTTTTTAAATATAAAAATAAATTTATATTGAAATTACAAGTCTTAAAAAAATTGTGTATTTTTTAAAATTATAGATATAATATTAAGTAATTGACTAGTAAGCTTGTTATCCACCTTCAATACCATTGATATCTATGAAATATTTGCATCTTCAAACTACTATTATTGATGATTGTGAAAGCACGAGGATACGGAAACAAAAAGGAATATGCCAAGCACGATGCGTGTAAAACCAAACTTAACGCTAAAAGCCTATGTATTGAAAAATGCATGAAAGGAAAGAACATAGACGAATCGACACAAGATAAAAGCAATATGGAATATGGCCTTCTTTATTGATATGCTTTCAAAGTCGTGTTACAATACGTCTCCTTCCTTTTTAGGGGATAGGAGCGTCAAATATGTTTCTTATCACATCCATGGATAGCAATCCTTCTTCCGCGTGCCCACATGTAAGATGGGCGGACCAAAACGTCGCCGCCGCTTGTGTATATGATTGTTGACTCCTTCCTGCTCCTCTGATGTCAGAAGACCTGCATTCAAAGAAACAGAAAATATTAGTAGCACCTGCAGATAGAATAAAACATGTATTTCCCAAGGCCTACTGTCAGTGTATGCATGAAAATATTAAAACGATAACCAAATGACCTCAGATCGACCTAAAAATTTAACAGAAGCATAAATATGTTACCAGGAGGCCACTACAAAAGGAACAGTCTAGAAATTCCTCACATATTTGTATTCGCTCCAGGGTGGGACGAATAGACCTACAATAACTTATCAGAAAGCACCCTCTTCAATGTCCTATCCAGAAAGCTCCAAATGACCTACAAAGTTGGGGTTAGCTAATTGGGGGTGTTTTGGGAAGACCCAGAAGGTCAGATTTCTCCAATTTGGCCTCTATCACCCAGATTTTGATGATGCCATCTGCAAGTTAGTAAAGGCAGGAAATGATAAAAACCTGGTCAAAATTGCTCAGAATGAAGTGAAATTTAAACTACAGCCTATTTAATAGACCTAGAATAAGATGCAAAAGAAAAATCAGAGAAATCTATCATAGATTTCTAATCATTCCGGGGTGGGGCGATTAGGGCTGTGACAGCTTGGGGGGCACCCGAGGGCAGAACGCCCACCGTTTGGGACTCTGTTTCGGCACCAATCCACTTGTGATGGGTCCAAAACTTCTTATGGGGTGTTGTCGACAAATTTTGTGGAATATTGTGGCCAAATATTGGGTTTTGGGTCCGGATTCATGCTTCCAATAATCACCCAATAACCTCCCTTTCGAATGAGAGATTAAGGATGTGAAAGGCACAAATCGCAAGTAGGTATGTAAATTGGCAGCACTTCATTGCTCAAATGCTCCTTCTCTGTATATCTTTTGGGTGAGAAAACTCACCAATTTATAGACCTAGGGTCTCTCTGTTTGGAATGCGCATGCGAGGGCGCCACTTGAGTTGTTTGTCCTATTTTGAGAGAAAAGATAATTCCCTGATTTAGAATCTCCTTGCATGAGGTCTCTAAAATAAAGACATGCATGACTGAAGTCTCTCTTCTTGATTTGAAGCTATTCCTCGCAATTGCATGGCCTGAAGCCTCAATTAACTGGCGGACTTGTCGAGGTTTGAATTTTTGCCAGTCAAACTTGCTATTCGCCTCACCCTGGGGTGAATGCTGATATTCGTCCCTGGGTGGGACGAATGCCAGTTTGTATTCATCCCTGGGTGGGACGAGTAGAGAGCAAGGTGCCAAAAAGGTGCCAAATTGACCTCTGACCTCCAAAACTACTTTTGGGAGTGGTTAGGACCATTGTTTAACCTCTGGGGGCTGCCCTAGGGGCTGTGTGTGTCAATGCGATCAGCGCTTGTCGTCACATAATCGGATTGGTGCTGTTTTGGTGTCTATAGATGCCCCTTTTTGGGAAGCGTTGTGCAAGGCGCAGCACTGAGCAAAAATAGATAACCAAAGCACTAATGATTAGGGTTTCTCAGTAACCTAACCAACTCTTGATGCCCCAAGTATGGAAAGGGCACGCATTCTTGAATCCTTGCTTCTGACGAGCTAAGGAACTTAATTCAAGTGTTAACCTTTTTCGGTGAGGTGTTACTTGAGCTTGGACATTGATCAGTCATGAATAGGCAAAGGGCGCAACCTTTTGTCTGTGGGAACCTTGAGTTCATGATTCATGAATGCCAAGTGTTTGATCAGCTTGTGATTATTGCTTGTTTGCTGCCCCAAGCAGGGGCGTGATTGTCTTTGTCAATGATCCTTTGAATGCGTGTCATTTCCTTGATTGGGTATGTTTTTGTTGATTGGTGACTAAGTGTGACTACCCCCTCAAGCGACGAATCGATGAGGGAATGACCGACATGAGAAAAGCGACGAGTCGCTTGACCCAAGATGACTTAGGTAAGGGTGCCTTCAGTTGTTTACCATTGAATGCGAAAGCAGTTTCCGAACATTCTGACCTATTTTTGGTGGGTGTGAACCCTTTTTGTGACGCATTTTGGAGCTAAAATTGTCAAAAATCCATCCTCCCGTGGAGCGGTCCGGCTATGATAGCCTTCTTAGGGAGTAGGATAGTGACAATTTGTAACCCCAACATCTATTTTGGATGCCAAGAATGTCAGGCGCAAAGGCGCCTTCGTTCGGCAATGTTATTGCTATTTTTGGTTGGGTTTTGACCCTTTTGGTGACGTCGTTTGGGGATGAAATTCTCGAAAATCTATCTTCCCGTGGAGCGGTCCGGCTATGGTAGCCTTCTTAGGGAATAGGATAGTGAGGATTTGTGACCCCGACATCTATTTTGCATGCCCGGAATGTCAAGTGCCAAAGCACTCTCATTGGACACTTTTATTGCTTGTTTTTGTGCATTTTTGTGCAGTTTTTGCTATTTTTGAAATTTTTGCTCTGTATTCATCCCTGGGTGGGACGAATTCCTATTTAGTATTCATCCCAGGGAGGGACGAGTGCTAACCAGAGTGCTCATCCTAGGGGGGACGAGTACAGGCTCAAAAGCCTATTTAAAGGCCAAAACTGGGTTTTGGGCTCATTTGCATTTGTTTTTCTTGGCGATTTGGAGCTCTGAGGAGGAGGAGGTCAATTCTGCGAAGCGAAGCGCTGCCAAAATTTTCCTGCGACCATGAGTTCATGCACCGGATCATCCAGCGGTGGAGCCGAAGCGAGACCAATGAGTGCCCTTCCTCTTTATTGTTTTGTGTTGCAATTTGAAAATTGCAATTTGCTTATTTCTTGTTCTTTTGTTTATTTTGTTTTTCAAATTTAAAAATGAAACCCTAGTCTATCAAAATTAACACTTAGTTTAAAACTTAGTATAACCCTAGTTAAACAAAGATCAAAAGTTAGTTTAAAACTGAGCTAAAAAACTTAGTTTAGAACATAACTTAAAAACTTCGCTTAACCCGAATTTAACAAAGATCAAAACTTAGGTTAGAAACGTAGGGTAAAACTGAGCGTAAAAACGTAGCTTTAACCCTAGTTATTTGTTGTGGTTTGTGTTTTTGTGTTTTTAATTTACCAGTTTAGAGTTAAAAACCCTAGATCTGAGAAATTATTTTGAATTTTTTTTTGTTTTTAATTTATCAGTTAGAGTTAAAAACCCTAGAACTGACAAATTATTTTTGAATTTTTTGTTTGTTTTTTAATTTATCAGTTAGAGTTAAAAACCCTAGAACTGACAAATTATTTTTTGAATTTTTTTGTTTTTTTAATTTATCAGTTAGAGTTAAAAACCCTAGAATGACAAATTATTTTTTAATTTTTGTTTGTTTTTTAATTTATCAGTTAGAGTTAAAACCCTAGAACTGACAAATTATTTTTTTGAATTTTGTTATGTTTTTGGCTATACATTTTGATGCATTGTTGTATATTCATGTTATTGTTGTACAGTTTTTCATTGTTTTAATGTTTTTATGTTGTTTTCTTTTGCAGGTTGTGAAGAGCCGATACCGTGTGCCCACGGTTTTCACTGAAGCATGTGAGGCACTGACTTTGGCTGACTGGGATTGGCTTGACGCCCTTGGGCTCAAGCAGGTGACTCGACTGGAGCCGGTGGTCGGGGATCGGGCCTATCTGATGGCCCTGATCAACTTGTGGGATCCCCGGACCAACACCTTCCATCTCCCAATAGGGGAGATGATGGTGACCTTGGAGGATGTCTATCGGATTCTTCGGATTCCAATAGATGGACTGCCGATCCGGACGACACCGGGATCAGAGGACAACAGTGTTGATACGCTACTTTGGGCATGGAGAGGAGATGGGGGTGGATAGCCCAGTGGAGAGGGTAGAGGGTGACTGCCAGATTGGTGGCATACTGGTTCGATGGTGGCTAGAGAGGGGTGTGTTGGGAGTGAGGCACGCATTACTTATGGGCCTCATTTCCAACATGCTTCTCCCTGACTCTTCGAGGGTGAGGTTCCCGTGGAACCTGCTAGAGGTGGTGTTCGATTGGTGGAGTGTCCTACAGATGCACCGATGATCATGAGATGGGGACAGACTCTACTGGCATAGCTCTATGATGAGTTGTACGAGGTCCGCTGTCGAAGGCGAAAGGGGATTAGTTGTAGCTACTTGTTGTAGTGTTGGGCTTGGCAGCACATAGCAGTGGAGAGGCCGATGGGGCTGCCCTGGATGACTCGAGCAGAGATGGTAGACCGAGAGATTGGATACGGGGCATTATGGTGGAGGTCGAAGGAGCAGGGACAGAGTCGATGATGGGCAGGTGTCGTAGGGCACTATGTCGATGCCTTCGCTCGGCTTGCTCTAGGGGAGGTGTTCTGGCGCCCCTACCAGGACTGTCCAGCCTGGCCTGAGGCTGGAGAGTGGCTCCGATGGGTACGGAGGGGGCGATGGCTGATTGGGCATCATGGGACTGAGCAGGAGTTCTTCCCATATGGCTAGGTTACACGATAGTTTAGAGTGCACCAGGGGTTGCCTAGTGAGCCCATGGTCTATCGACGTCGAGGAGACGAGAGGACTCTAGCTTGGCCAGTCATTGCACCACTGGGTGAGGATGCAGATACAACGATTGACATCCCAGATGTGGATGACATCGGGATTACCATCGAGTATGAGCAGTGGTGGACTTTACGATGATGGCGAGGCGAGGGGCCTCTAGGGGGTGCAGTAGGGGATGAGGGTGCAGAGGCACCAGGAGAGGGCTGGGGAGTTCCACTGGATGATGCAGACATGGTGGAGGTTGAGGATGTTGGAGGGGAGTTTGGGGTGCCAGATCAGCCAGAGATGCAGGACGTCCCGGAGTAGTGGGAGCTAGAGCAGGCTGTTGTCCTAGATTCATCGATGCCTCAGGCAGTTTCAGAGGATGTGGAGGCAAGGCATTGCGCTGAGATAGCATGATTGGAGGACCTACTATGGAGACGAGATGAGGAGCTAGGAGAGGCTTTGTAGGAGAGGGATCTCCTATGGACTCAGCTAGCAGAGTGAGAGAATGCATTTGCTGCGTACCATCGAGGGGATGGGGACACCAATGCTGCATGGGAGAGGGATCTCCTACGGGGATGAGAAGGAGAAGACATTGGTGTAGCAGGATGATGCAGTAGCTTATTACCATCGATGGGAGGTAGAGTGGTTTTGGCATCGGATGGATATGGAGGGAGAGATTATCCACCTCGATGGGTGGTTACCTGAGCCCCCTAGAGGTGGCTCTTCACGTCGGATGAGAGACAATGATACTGAGCAGTCAACATCATCTCATCGTAGGTGGCTAGATGAGGGGGCACTAGTGGGCATGATGCAGGGGCGAGCAGCAGTCACCCTGAGAGGTCCCATAGGACCCACACCATGGGGGGTAGTTCCCGTCGCACCGATCCTACGTGATCATGGTGGCCGACGCCCTAGGCTTAGGGGTTTTTGAGCTTTTGGATTTTGTTGCGAGGTCAGAGGACCGGTTCATTGTAGCCTATGGGCATTTTTGATGATATATATACAGATGACTCTTTTTTTGGTGTTTATGCACTTTTCATGGTTTGTTTTTATGTACATGTATTTACATTGATGTATGCATATGCTATTATGAATGCGATGTTTCTAATTTATATGATGTATGCATATGGAATGAATGAAATGAGTTGTTGATAACTTGTCGATGGCACCATAGACTATGCAAGATTTACTGGCTTGTTGTACTTATGGGATGACTTTGTGGAATGACTTTGCATGTGAAAACTTTGTTTTTGTATTTTGCATATTTTTTGATGGTGATGTACGGAATGAAATGTACCAGTTGTTTTTAAAATGTAGTTAAGCTTTTCTGAGATTCAGATATTTTAACTAACTAGCCAAGACTGTACATTTATCTCGCAAGACTTTTGAACAAGGTATAAATCCGACTTGAATTTAACCAAGTTATTTCACATCCTTGTGTGTGCAATTGAGTTCGTTTATGTGGTATTTGTCAGGATACCGCCAGTGCCAGATAGGCTATCAACCAAACCTGTACTGAGGATCACCTAATTAGCTCCACTAACTCCGTTGTTGTATTTAGTAAGATTAATCCATGGGACAATCTAAGGTACCATAAGCTAGCTCATCCACATGCAAACATTGGTCTGCGCACATGCAAAGCTAATGTGACAGACATATCGTCATGCGGTTAGGATACCGCCATTGCCAGGTAGGCTATCCACCAAACCCGTAATGAGGATCACCTAGATGGTTTTCGAATGCTGAGAATTCCAAGGATTCAAGTTCAGGTTGTGTGTTTGCTCAATGGTTTAGGATACTTGCTCGTATACATAGTGATGAAAATCATTGTTTATTTTTCTTTTTGTTTTTCTTTTTGAGCAAGGATTTTGAATAGTGGTGATAACCATTGTTATTTGATTTTGGATTTTGAGCTTTGTAAGGTTGAGCTTGTATGTTTGTGGCTTATGAATGGCATTGATCCTTTTGGCCTTGGGGATGACTACCCATCCTGTTCAGGGACGTGTAGTACGAATCCTTACGACTTTGGGAACCAAAGGGGATGATGGAGATTATGAAGTAAGGGCATTGATATTTTAGGCCTTGGGGATGACTACCCATCCTGTTCAGGGACGTGTAGTATGAATCCTTACAACTTTGAGACCAAAGGTGAGTGGAGATGGTTGTGATGATGGCTTGTGGGAATTTTGTTTTTGAATGGCATCGATCCTTTGAGGTCTTGGGGATGACTACCCATCCTTGGCAGGGACGTGTAGTACGAATCCTTACAACTTTGGGGACCAATGGTGATTGGGATTTTTGGTAGTGGTGAAAACCACTATTTATTAGGGGGAATTGATGGGGAAGAGCTCGTCCTT
This sequence comes from Wollemia nobilis, assembly GCA_028583015.1. Taxonomy (NCBI): domain Eukaryota; kingdom Viridiplantae; phylum Streptophyta; class Pinopsida; order Araucariales; family Araucariaceae; genus Wollemia; species Wollemia nobilis. Next base: position 140,920 of record JAQPPZ010009930.1, read on the forward strand.
TTGTCAATTCTCAGCACTCTTGAACCATTCGCACAGGGGGATGAACAGGCTAATCTTTCACCTATGGTACCCTAGACTGCTTTGTAGGTTTCTCTTGCATTCACACAACTTAGGAATTATTTTATGTGTTTTAACTTGTGTAGGGATGTTACGTAACGAGGCGTGATCCAAGTAAAACTTTCCCTTGTAAAATCTGTTTAACTTTGTACAGTTTTTGGCTAGAAATTTAAAGACAATCTGAATGACGAAAACCCTATATACATTAGGAGACAACTGACTATGCTAAAAATGGGGATGGTGTTATTCTAGATGTATGCATTTATAAAATGGATTTGATGTGGAAAATGATGGAATTGCCAAGTAATGATAGTCTATGGTGCTTTTGACTTGTATGACCTAGCAAATATGCAATGTATGGATGTGATGCCTAATGCAACCTATATTTTTGTATTTTGATTTTTACGAGTATGCATGGAATTGAAATGCAATTTTTTTTGTTATTTTTGATGATTTTATTATTTTTGTTTGTTTTTTGAATATTTATTTTGACCAAGCGGTTATGGTAACCCTTGGAGCTTTTGGGTTTGACCAAAGGGTTTATGGATACCTTTGGAGCATTTTTGGGGTTGACCAAGCGATTGTGAGAATCCTTGGAGCTTTTGGTTTGACCAAAGGGTTTATGGATACCTTTGGGGCATTTTGGGGTTGACCAAGCGATTGTGAGAATCCTTGGAGCTTTTGGTTGGACTATGGCTCTCTAGATGTGGAATGGCCTCAAATGACTGATGTTCAAGGGTTCTAGCTCCTTGATTCCTTCAAGAGAGGTGAGTCGGTATGTTCCAGGTCCTATTCTACTATCAATCACATAAGGACCTAACCAGTTTGCCATGAACTTGTCCCTTAGATGGGACGACAAATTAGAATTCTGTTGGTTCTCTTTTAAGACCAAGTCACCAACCTAAAATTCCCTTAGGTGGACCTTCATGTTGTATGCTTTCTTAAGTCGCTCTTGATAGATACGCAAATGCTCGAGAGCATTGACGCGTCGTTCATCGAGCAACGTCAGTTGGTCTAACCGGGCCTGCCATGCAGTGTCATCATCGATGAACTCTTGCATTGAAATGCATAGGGAAGGGATTTCCAACTCAAGAGGCATGACTGCCTCGGAGCCATACACCAACGAAAATGGAGTTGCCCTAGTGGGCATCCGAATGCTAGTGCGATAAGCCCATAGGGCAAGCGGGATTTGAATGTGCCAATCCTTATGACTATCTATGATGGTATTTTTGAGGATGGCGACTAGCATTTTGTTTGACGCCTCTGCTTGCCCATTTGCCTGTGGATAATAGGGTGTTGAAAAACTATGCTGAATTTTGTACTTTGTGGTCAAAGCACGCACATCTTTATTCTTGAATGACGTCCCATTATCCGAAAGGATCTTGGATGGAATACCAAAATGACATATGATGTTATGCAAAATAAACTCCGCAATGCGGGTTCCAGTCGTAGAGGTTAGCGGAATTGCTTCCACCCACTTGGTGAAGTACTCTATGGCCATTATGATGAACGTGTGATGACTCGACGATGCAGGGGAGATCTTTTCGATTAGATCGAAGCCCCACTATGAAAAAGGCCAAGCCGATTGGATCGGTTGCAAGGCCTGAGAAGGTACGTGTGTCAAATTAGCATGGTGTTGACACTTCACGCACTTCTTTACATATGCGCAACAATCTCGCTCTAAATATGGCCAATAATAGCCCATGCGAAGAATGCGCTTTGCGATGGCCATACCGCTGAAGTGGCCACCACATGTACCATCGTGTGCTTGGGTGATCGCCCAAGCGGACTCTTGCTGGTCCAAGCAACGGAGGAGGATTCCTTCATAGCTTCGACGATACAAAATGTCTCCTAACAAGACATGTTTTGCCACTTTCTATTTAAATGATCTTTTCGCGGCTTGTGTCAATCCAAGTGGGAGGTTACCTAACTTGAGGTAATCCCTTATGGGTGTGTACCAATCCTGCTGATCAGAAACCTCGATGGTATGAATGACCAATCCCTCTTGAAGTTCATCCCTAGCAAAATCTGAGCGGGAAAGAACTTGTAAAAATAGCATTGTGTTGCTATTAAGAGGGGTCGGGGAGAACAAGGACCCCCAGTTGGCTCGAGTCAGACAATCATGGATTCGAGAGAACCTATCCTGAGATGGTTCAATCTGGATCAAGTGGATTCCTGGCATTAGGTCAGAGCTTGCACGCTCCATCATGGATTGCGATAATGTTTTGACCTGAATGGTTGTCATCTCACCGGAAGGGTCTTGCGGGATTAGTGACCCCAAGGAGGCCATAGTATCCACAAAATGATTCGATGATCGAGGGAGTGCCTCGATGTCATACCATTCAAGTTGTGCCAGGAATTTGTCCACAAGGGCTTTGTAGGCCTACAGAACTGGACATTTACATTGGAATATCCCCTTTACTTGATTGACAATTAACAACGAATCACCAAAGATGTTTAAACGTTTAATGTTCATGGTGATTGTTGTCTGAAGACCTATGAGCAAGGCTTCATATTCTGCATTGTTGTTGGTGCATGGGAAGTCTAATTTAAATGACAGAGGCATTGGAGCCCCTTGTGGAGTGAAGAATACAATTCTCATGCCACCTCCTTGCTCACATTTAGAACCATCGAAGAATAGGGTCATGTCAGCCTGTGACTCAGGCTCATCAAAATCTGGCGATTCTGAAACATGAAAAACCCCATCATCAGGTAGTTCTATGGTCAGAGGCTGATCATCTTCAAGAGGAGCCTCTGCCAGTTGATCGATGATGACTTGACCTTTTATGGATTTTTGTCCAATGAATTCTATGTCAAACTCCGTCAACAACATGATCCATTTCATCGTGCGGCTACTATGATAAGTATGACTCATCATGTATCACAATGGATTCTCCTTAGACACAACATACGTCGTATTGTTGAGCATGTAGTGGCATAGCTTTTTGGTAGCAAACACCACTACCAAGCAGAGCTTCTCAACGTATGCATAGTTAAGTTCATAACTGACCAGGGTGCGGCTAAGATAGTAAGTAGCCTATTCTTTGTGTAGTTCATTTTTCTGGGACAGCATGGCACCCAGTGCCACCTCAGTAGCTGAGATGTATAAGTAGAATGACACTCCTGGTCTAGGTGGTGCCAATACTGGTGGCGAAGCCAAGTATTGTTTAATGTCATCAAAGGCTGATTGGAACTCGTCATCCCAGTGAAATGTTACCCCCTTGTGCAATAATTTATTCATGGGTCGGCACTTGTCAGATAGCTACGCTATGAAGCGCTTGATTGACGTGACCTTTCCCTGCAGACTTTTGAGCTGCTTGATGGTAGTTGGGGGAAGCATTTCAAGGATTGCCTTGACTTTGTGTGGGTCTACCTCGATTCCTCGTTTGGAGACTATGTAACCCAAGAGCTTTCCAGATGTGATGCCAAATACGCACTTCTTGGGGTTTAGTCTGACTTTATGTTCCATGAGGCGATCGAGGATCTTGCTTAAGTCATCGAGATGATCTGGGCGCAAAAGAGATTTGGCCAACAAATCATCCATGTAATCTTCCAAAGTTTTGTGCATGTAATCATGGAAGATGTACGTCATGGCACGTTGGTAGGTGGCGCCAACATTTTTAAGGCCAAAAGGCATGACCTTATAGCAAAATGTCCCCCAAGGCATTGTGAACGCCATTTTTAGTTGGTCCTCGGGATTGATACGAATTTGATTGTATCCCGAGAAACCATCCATGAGGGAAAGCATTTCATGGCCCATTGTAGCGTCTACCAATGCGTCGATGCTCGGCAAGGGAAAATCATCCTTAGGACTCGCTTTGTTTAGATCTCGAAAATTGGTGCATATGCGAATCCTCCCATCGAGATTTTTGATGGGAACCATGTTAGACAACCATGGCGGGTAATCCACGCAGATGACAAACTGTGCATCCAACAGCTTTTGTAGCTCGTCTTTGACCATTAAGGCCACTGTTGGGTGCATCTTACGTAGTTTTTGCTTTACTGGCTTGACTGTCGGATCAAGCGTTAGATTATGCGTGACTAGCTATGGGTCTAGTCCCGGCATGTCTTTGTATGACCATGCAAAAACCTCCTTCTTCTCTTTGAGAAGGGCAATGTAGTCGGCTTGCTCTTCGGGGGATAGACTTACCCCTAGCTTGATGATTTGCAAATTCACTGGATCTGAGCCGATGTCTACGTCAGTCATCTCCTCGACCGACATGTGGGACCCGTCCTCCAACTGGTGTGGAGTTGGGATCAAGTGGATATCGTTTGCTGAATTTAGATCATCGTTCGGAACATCGGGTTCCTCTTCAGCATGGAAGACATCCTGAGTCTGTCCTGGGGTGAAATGGAACATCCCACCACAAGGCCAGTACTTCGATGGGGATGGTGGTGTGTCAGCATGATCCCAGTCTATAGCATCTAGGTCTAGATGCAATGACCATGTCGGGTCGGTTGGATCATGGATGGGGGCGGTTAAATCAATGGAGATCATGTTGATGAAATGATTGTGGTCTCCATTACCATGGGTGTGACTGCTCGGACATCCTAGATGATCTTTGTGCTTCGGATCTGGCTCTGTGGGTACTGGCACAAATGGATCAGCCCTATGCATGGATACAAAGATAGGGTCCACCCTAGGCACTGATGGTTTTATAGGGTCTCCAGGTGGAAGATGCTCTCTGTATACCTGGAGTGGCGGGTGCAGTAATTGCTATAACTACGTCGGGTTTAGGTGCCACCTATGCCTTGGCCCTATGTGTAACTTTTCAAACATGTCATCTATGTCCAAGGGATATTGCTGTTGTCGCATATGATTGAGATAAGCCATCTCAGTTTCATCTTCGTAATCACTATCAAAGATCCAAAGGCCTTCGTTGGCTCCAATAGTTGTTTGCGACATATGAGGCTCATCTTGCTCGAGCAAATTAATGTGGTCCCATCGAGGTTGTTCCGCTCTCTACAGGGGGACCTGATTCTCTTGAGGTGGCATATGCTCAATTGGAGCATCCAAAGGGAACATTGTCAGGAAGCTCTCCTGATAATCATCCATGGGATATACTTGTGAATGATTGCTATCAGACTCGAAAGGATCCCAAGGTGCTACCTCGTATTCCGACTCATCTTCTAAAGACCCTTCTTGGTCTTGTCCATATCCCTCTTGTAGGTGAGTCCTCGAATTTTCTCCCTTTTTGGCCGAAGGGAAAGGGTTGTTATGGTCAACAAGGTTGGTTGTTAGCAATGGGAGATAATCTCCCAATGTATATGTTGTGTTAGGATTGGCATATGGATCTAATGCCAACCCATCCTTGTTGCCTATCCCTAGGCCTTGCATGTTCTCTACCAAGATGTCTAGGGGCAAGGGGTGGTTGAACCCTACTCCCGACTTGTCATACGACATTTGATATCTCGGTTGGCAAAGAACACGCACTCCTTGCTCATACCTGCCCAACCCATATCCATGCCAATTGCATTGGCCAAGATATCTCAATGCGAAGTCTGGGTTGGACAAATAGTTGACGTCCTCTGCAAAGGGCTCTTCATCTTCATCTTCTTGCATACAAGTTTCAATGCCATTATCCAGGCCCCCATAAACAAAGTTTGTCTGATTGGGTGGGTAGCCTAGAGGAACCACAGAGCCGATGGGGAGTCGAGGCCTCCCCATGTCCTGCATGGACTCAAGTGTGGGTGTTGCTACAATGTTCCTCACTAGATACTCCCCCAGGCCCATGTTGGCCATCTCAACGGTGACCGTTGGTGGTTGAGGGGGAGCGAATGGGAGTCCTTCTTGAGTCCACTCCATGTGGGGTGAACTAGGCGTCTCGACTTCCATTCGGCTAGGCATCTCTTCGGTAGATATGGTTGAGACTAGGGGTGGTTCCTCTTCTAGGGGTTTCTTTCCCTTGTCCTTTGGTGTGGCCACCGTAGGTGGCATCGTTGTTGAAGGACCAGCGAAGAAAGATGGACCCGATTGAGGACTTGATAGATTAGTCAATGGATATGCCTGTGTGTGTCAATGCGATCAATGCTTGTCGTCACATAATATGATTTCATTGTCATCCTCAAGCTTTCTTGGAACTTTCTTATTTTTCTTCTTTCTATACTCAGCTCTTTAAGTGCAGTGACCAACTCACCTTCCAAATCTACTTCAGCCTCAGCCTCAATTTTTTTATTACATTCCTATTTTTCCTCTATTTTTTCTTCTTCGAATGCCATCAAAAGAGCTTCACCTATTTCTTATTCAGAATCCTCATCGGAGTTGTCTTCTGAAGGACTGACATTCTTGGATATGAAACTTTTCTTCTTGAAGTTGCCTTTTCTAAAATTTGGTTTCTTCTTCCAATCACTTCTTTCTTGGTGTGAACCTTCATCACTTTTGTTTTTCTCATTAAGTGGACATTTAGCTACAAAGTGCCCAATGCCTCCATAGTTGAAACACTTAAATGGTAGCTTTCCTCTGTATTTTCCTTTTCCCCTTATTAGTTTCCAAACAAAGTTTGCTTCCGTTTCATCTGATGTCTCTTCTTCCTCGGATTCTTGTTTTGTTTTTATATTTTTATGTGCTTTAAAAATAGCTTCTCTGTCTGTGGGTTTAGTTTTTCCTATTCTCATCTCATATGCAGTCAAAGAACCATGCATCTCATCCATACTAAAAGTATTTAGATATTTAGCTTCTTCTATTGCTAAAACTTTAGAATCAAATCTTTGGGGAAGAGATCTTAGTACCTTTTTCATGATGACAGCATCTTCCATTTCCTCATCGAGTCCTCTAATCGCATTAATGATTCCATTAACTCTCAGCATGTATGCCTCTATGTTCTCATCGTCATTCATCTTTAATGCTTTGAACTGATCTCGATGCCTTTGTAACTTGGCCTCCTTGATCTTGTCGTCTCCTTCATGAATGCTCCTTAGTTTTTCCCACATGTCTTTTGCCATTTTACAACTCATAATCTTTATCAGTTTGTTGTCCATTAAATCGCACATGATAGCATTCTTTTCTTTAGACTTATTCTCAAATAGCTTCTTATCGACAACATTGGTTGGAGGAGTGGTGGGTATTGTGTATCCACTGTCTACTAAATCCCAAATGTCGTATCTCAAAGCACACAGATATGTCTGCATCCTGAGTCTCAAAAATGCATAACTAGTTCTGTCAAACAATGGTGCTTTGTTTAATGAGAATCATTCACCACCTACCATTGTATCACTTCCAATATCACCTTAGCCGATTAAGCTTATTCAGGAACTTGGCTCTGATACCAATTGTTAGTCTCACAATGAAACTAAGAGGGGGGGTGAATCAGTGTAGCTATTTAAATTCAAATCTACAACTCGTAAAGCCGAAATAATGAAAATTTAAAATTAGATAAAGCAAGTATAACAAGAGAGCATTCCACAACACATGATGTAACGAGGTTCACCAATTTGGATACTCCTAAAAAATTACTTCTTGGATTTCTGTCCAAATCTAGCCTTTGCAAAATACTAAATTTACAATCAATTTACCAGCACCCACTGGAAGGAGCACCAACACCTAATTTATCTACACCAACAGAAATGAGCACCAACCCATAATTTATCTGCACCAACAGAAAGGAGCACCAACCCCTAATTCTAAGCACCAACTTGGACTGCAATTTTGAAACTATAAGATTGACATAAAAATGCCTTCGCTTATACAAGACCTTGACTGGTCTATTGCTAACCCAACCTCTCTCGCTATTCACCAAAACACCACACACACTTAAGGCTCTGCTTACTGCACTTTTATGCCCTCTTATAGCCCTCTTGTTGCACTTCTTACTGCACTCTTACAGCTCTCATAGCTCTGCTTAACGCTCTCTTACGACACTCTTCCAACCCTCTTTTTGTAGCACTTTCACTCTTTTTCCGCTATGTAATTCTCCACGCAGACCTCCTTTTATAACAAAGTTTTGACTCTATTTTTAACTTCCATATTTTTGCATGCAACTTATTAATAGAAACTTCTATATGTAACTCCTTTATCACACAGTATTCTCTCATGCAGCATATTAATAGTTACGACTCTGTTTTGTCTTCGACTGATGACTTTCAGTTTAACCACCGCTCAATGATTTCACTCCATAATGGCCCTGTAACTGTCATTTTGACTTCAGTTCATTGTTCTTATTTTAGCTGCATGATTTTTCTCTGTAACTGCACTTGTAACTGTCGTACTGACTTCAGTTAACTCTTATTTTAGCTGCATGATTTTTTTCTGCAACGGCCCTTGTAACTGCCGTGTAACTTCAGTTAACTATCACATATCTTATTTCGGCTAGGTTCTCTTCTTAGCTCGTGCCAAAGCAACCTGTCACAAAATTATGACACTTTTGCCTCTTTGTCCTCTTCTCAGATTTCACCCACGAAAACACATGTCGCGATATCGTGACACTTTCGCCTCCTTGCTACTTTACTTGGTTTGTACCCACAAAAACACATGTCATGATATCACGACACTTTTGCCTCCTTGCTTCTTTTCTTGGCTTGTACCCACAAAAACACATGTCGCGATATCATGACACTTTTGCCTTCGTACTCTTCCTCTTTACTTTTGTCACGATATCGCGACACTTCTACCTTCTTACTTTCTCTCTCCTCCTTTAGTCACGAAAATGCGACATGTCATGATATCGCGACAATTTTTCTCCTTTGTTCTTTCTCTTGCCTTCGGGTCGCAATATCGTGACACTTTTTCTCTCGAAATCTCTCTCTCTTGCAATATGTCGTGCTATCATGACACTTTTTCTTCCGTACAATCTCTCTTGCAATATGTCATGAAATCATGACACTTTTTCTTCCGTACTCTCTCTCTTGCAATATGTCGCGATATCGTGACACTTTTTATTCCGTACAATCTCTCTTGCAATATGTCATGAAATTGTGACACTTTTTCTTTTGGACTCTCTCTCTTGCAATATGTCACGAAATCGCAACATTTTTTCTTCCGTACAGCTCTCTTGCAATATATCATGAAATCGCGACACTTTTTCTACTTGCCTTTTACTCTTTGAACATGTCGCGAAATCACGACAGTTTTTCTTGCTTGCGCTTTCTCTTCGAACATGTCATGAAATCGTGATAATTTTTCCTTCTTGCGCTTTATTTTCGAACATGTCACGAAATCACGATAGTTTTTCTTGCTTGCGCTTTCTCTTCGAACATGTCGCAAAATCGTGACAGTTTTTCTTGCTTGTGCTTTCTTTTCGAATATGTCACAAAATCGTGACAGTTTTTCTTTCTTCTCAACATGTCATGATATCACGACAGTTTTTCTTTCTTGCTCAACATGTCGCGATATCGCGACAGTTTTTTTCTTTGTGATTTTCTTTTGATTTTTAGCATATGGGCCACTTCAATCTTTTGAAAAATCATTGTACATACTCTGAAGAACCTCTTAACTCCTGTCCACTGCATCAACCGATCTGTCTTACTGTATTGACAACAATGACAATACTGTTGCTGCACCTTGCTCAACATGGTGTACAACTATACCTCCCAAACCTTGGACCTCATATTTATAATTCTTAGGTCTTCATTGTTAGGCCCACTCAAATTGTACAATGAATAGAACAAATAACTAAATTAGCTAAATTTCTCCATATTTGAAAGGAAAGCACACTATTTGGTTGCTAGCATTCAATCATATAACTTTATACTTTATGAATAAGGATAATTACATTTAAGGAGGTAATATGATATAGCATGTTAGATAGACAGATAGAGAGCCTAGTTGAATTTCCTCAGTATAAACTATAAATATGTAAGATACATCAAACAATGACATACATAATTAACCATGAAAGCTAAACATAAGAATAAAAAAGATAACATGAGATATATACCTTGTGCATATGAATCAAGAGGAAGTATAAATAAAGTTGAAAGTGAAACAACAAAAAGGTAATATCACTCGGGTATTATAGCCATGTATTCATCCTAGTCATATATGAGAGAAGCAGTCTATGCGAGATAACGTTCTCCCCTGGCATCACTTCTTTGCCTCTATGGTCCCTTTGTCCATCTTAAATAGGTACTTTATCCTATGAGCCCGTGTGTTGGTCTCACAAACAAAATGATCTCCTATATTGTGACTATTTGTTAGAGGTTTTCTCTCTTGTAATTTTGATAGATACTTTGCTTTCATAGATCTTAGGCAAAAATATTTTGTTAAACTATGTAAGATACTCAATTTATTATTTAAATTAAATTTAATTAATTGAAAAAATATATTTAGATAAAATTTTAATAAACATTAAATGAAAACTAAGCATTAGAGTTCTCAATTGGCTATGTATCACAATATATCTATGAATGTAATTTAAGTGAGGAGAAACTTTTATAGGTTCAGAGTGCATATTTTTAAGATAATTTATAAACTTCACAACCAATTAGATAATGCTCATATAGAGTATGTTAAAAATAATGTAAAAATTGTTTACATGAATACTAGCTTTTGAAAGCATTATGTTATTTTTGTCTTGACCATTAAATATATTAGTTTTTATAATCGACCAGTTTTTATGCCTCATACTGCCTTTCTTTATTTTATATCATACATTCTAATTGTACTTAAATATTGCCCAAAATTTCTTTTTAAAAAAAAATTGATACTTTTAATATAAATTATAAACTTTCTCAAATTTATTATAGTATATTAAAATTTTATAGCTTTTTTTTTAATCTTTTATATCTAATAATTTTATTTTTTAATGGTTGTGTTGGAACTACTTTTCATTTGTAGTATTTGTGTAACACACAAAACATGAGATTGCTCAGGTCTAAATGAGAATCACAAGAATCATTGTGTAGATACCTAAAACATGTCATGTTTAGGAAGCTACTCATATGGACACATTTTCAGGCCATATGATCGATATTGGACCTTTCCAAGATCCAATAGTGGTTCTAACCACTCAATTAGGGTAGCCTAGTCCTATTCAGCCATAACCGCTAATGTCATTAGCAATGAAGACCATCACCATCAATAATTAGAGTGGCTATGGGCTAGCCACATCTATTGATACTGGCCATGGTAGCCATGGCCATAGTCACACCTATCGATACAGGTCGAGCCTGTAACAAACTCGGGCTCCCCGAGCCAAGTAAAATCCGTTGCATCCAATAAATATGTAATGGTTTTGGTGAATTTAAGCCTCCAGAAGCTTCATCTCAATGACCCAAGACCAATTGAATCTTGTTCTTGGCTTCTTGGGGAAGCTAGAATAAGAAATTTGGGAGTCTACTTAAGACTCCAAATTTACAAGCAAAGGAGGACACTTGACAAGATTTTTGCATAACAAAGTGCTACCACTTTGCAACTAGAGAGTACAATCTCTCACAAGTAATACGGTGCTACCAAAATTATACTATGGAGCTATCACTTGCATTCATGGAGTTGTGGAGAGTTTGAAGTTATTCTACACCACTTTTATTCATCGACTTTGCCATAAATTCGGAGCTAATTCACATGAAATCCCTATTTACCAGATAGAAAAACCCTTGAACATCAATTCAACAAAAGAATTTATCATCATCATGCAATAACATAGAGATAATTACCCCTAACCCATGATCACTATTTTCAACAGCGACCCACAGACATCGTCATTGACGTCGACAATGATTAATAGAGTCAGTTTCTCTGAGCATCAACGACTATGGTCTGATGTATCATTTTATTTGTTTTTTGTAATAAATCAAATTAGAAGTATTTTCATTTGATTTCTAACCTATATTAATTAGCTTTACATTATGTACTTACGCATTTTTTTTTCTTTCAAGTATTATTTTCAATATTCTTCATACATTTCATCATTTATTTATGTATTTCCTTCATATTTTGCAATAATCATGAAATGGCCTCATCTTGAGAGGCTTGAATCTTGCTATTGATGTTTTGTATATTTTCTTGTGTGTAGGTTAAGGCCTTATCAGGAGCATACCACCTTCAAGATCCTCCTCAATAGCATCCTAAAGTGGAGGTCATAAAAGTAATCCCTCCTATAATCAGTTTGTGGAAATTCTAAAAATCTATTGAAGGCACCTACCATATGAATTATGGATTGTAATATGTATCAAAATGATTAATCCCTCAAAGGGATATTTTGTAACCTTGATGTAAAGATGAATCTTCCAATATGAATAAATAGGGGCACCATTTATTTTATTTCTTTCTCTTTGCATTGATTACATGATGTATTTTGTTAATTTGATTACATATTGCTTTAGGTGTTAGATTTTTAGCTATTCTTTTATATCTAATAATTTTATTTTTTAACGGTTGTGTTCGAATTGCATTTCATTTGTAGTATCTATACAACACATGAAACATGGGATTGCTTAGATCTAAAGGAGAATTACAAGAATAATTGTATATCAAATTAATTTTTTTATGTTTTTAATATTTTTTTTTAAATTGTCCTAATGAATTCAATGTTGCCTTTTATGCCTAGTCCTCTTAGATATGCCAAGAGCACCCATGAATACTAGAAATTATGAACATTTGAGAATAGCAGCATGTGGTAGCTTAAAATTATACCTTTAAAAAAAATATATATATATATTAAAAAATAAAATAAATAAATATAAAAGGTAAAATTATAAAATTATAAAATATTATAATAAATTTGACAAATTTTTATTGTTGACCTTGATGTTGTGTCATCCATCCAGTAAATGCAAAGTTGCAAAGAGATCCTTGGAGATGTCAACTCCACTTTCCTGGCCCTCATCCCCAAAGTCAACAAGGTCCACACCCTCATCGATTTTTGCCCCATCTTCCTGGCTCTTCTGTGGACTATTTCTAGAGTTCCAAAGAATTTAGACAAGGGTATTTCTTATCTCCTTTTCTCTTTATCATTATTTTTGAAGATCTTGGAAGGACCCTAAATTCTACTTGTTCCAAAGGGGAAATTTCTAGCATCAAACCAGCCTCTTTCCTTCAGTCTATCTCTCACTAGTAGTTTTTTGATGACACCATCTTGGTTACCCTTACTTCAGTTTCCCAAGCCCGTATCATTAAATCTATTTTGCTCTTCTTTGATACTATTGTTGGGCAAAAAGTAAATTTTTATAAAAGCAATATTTACTTTATAAATACCCCCATCATATTCCAAGCCCGCACTGGTGCTATTCTCAAGTGTACCATTGCTAAGATCCTTGCCACCTACCTAGGATTTCCTCTTTTTGAAGGCCCCTCCAAAAATTCCCTTTAGAAATATATCATAGAAAGAATTCAAAAAAACTGGCTAGCTGGAAAGGGAGCCCCCTCAATCAGGCAAGCAAGGCAACCTTGGTCAAATCCACCCTCTAAAGCATACCAGTATTTTTTCTCTCCATATTTTAGATCCTTGACAAATTTTGTAAAAAAAATTGAGCAAATCCAGAGAATTTTTTTGTGGTCTGGATTGGAGTTGAAGCAACGCATCCACTTGGTTTCCTAGGACCACGTCTATTCAAGAAAAGAGCATGGTGGCATTAGGCTTAGGAAGATCTGTAATATGAATCTAGCACTCATTTCCAAACAAGGATGGCAAGTTCTTACCAATGAGAACTCTCTATGGGTTTCTATTATAAAAGTGAAATATCTTTGGCACCGCACCAACTCCTTGGATGACCCTTCTTCTATATCAAGCTCGATAGCATGGAATTCCATCCTCAAATCTAAGGAGATCATCAAACATTTACTGGAAAATAGGCAATGATGAGAAGATCAATTTCTAGAAGGATCTTTGGTTGGGCACCAGTCCTATGTAAACTTCTGTTGATCTACTCTGTCTAAAACTTGTCACTAACTCTTTTTTCAATCCAAAGGTATATCACATTTTTCATCCTAATTGTAACTCCTAGAAATCTATCCCAATCGATGGTCTATCGAGAGAGTAAAGGCAAGTTGCTTCTTTATTGTCAAATATTTTACACTTTTGTGTTATACTAGGTACACCCTCTAAAAATAATATCAGTTGGACCCCTAATTCCAATGTTATTTTTACTATCAAGTCTGCCTATACCATCACTAAAAGTCCCTCCCCTCCTTGGTTTTTTTCCAAGATAATTTGGAAAAAACATCTTATCCCCAAAGTGAGTTTCTTCTTCTAGCTTGTCATTCAGGACAAAATCCTCACCATCCCAAACCTCCATCGTTGTGGCATTTCTATCCCCAATTGATGTTACTTGTATCACCATCATTGTGAGTCTACTCATCACATATTCCTTTATTACCACTTTTTTCAATCTATCCTATCTTCCCTCGTCTCCTCCATTGGCATTTCTTGGGCCCCTCCTACCCTCCTGAGTGATATGTGTTTTCAGTGGCCTAATCCATTCAAAGGTTTCTACATCAAGACTTTTTTATCTTTTTATCCCCTCACTTCCTTTGGTATATTTGGCATGAACGCAACTCCTACTCTTTCAAATATTCGATCCATGATGTTTGGTATGTGTTCTCCATAATCCTTCACGTGGATGCTGAGAATATTTCCATAATTTTGGGATATGGTAAACTCAAACCCAATTCTAAAGTCTTGTTGGTCTCTTATCTTAATATTCCTAGCTGCAATACCCCTCTTCTCCAAAGGTTGATAGGTCGTTGGTCAAGTGGTCTCCCCCTCCTCCAGGATACTTCAAACTAAATTTTTATGGTGCAACAAAAGGAAATCCTGGGCCTACCGATGCTGGGGGAATTATCAGAGATCACACAGGGAAAATCATTTTGGCCTTTACCGAAAGTTTGGGATATCAATCTAGTCATTTTGTGGAAGCTCGGGCACTTCATCAAGGTATTGTTCTCCTTCACAACATGTAGTGTTCCAACTTAATTGTTGAAGGGGACTCCAAAAATATCATCTAGAATCTATTTGAGACACACTCTATTTCTTGGAATATTTCCAACATGATTTTTGAAGCAAAATGTTTAATGAACTCTTTCACAAATGTTACTTTCAATCATGTCTTCCATGAAGGAAACCGTGTTGCTGATATCCTAGCAAACATAGGGGTTTTTGAACCTAGTCTCACCATCTAGAGAGACATTTTTCCTTCGTCCCTCAATGATGTCAATGCTCTGGATGTTCTTTCTCAGTAAGACCCCTATGTTGAGCTAGGATCTATGGTGGAATCCCCTTTTCTCCACGTGGAGCAGTGTTCAAAATTTTCACCATCATGTGGTAAGTCACACCTGCATAAATGCCATGAGTGGAGGACCCATCATGAGTTTTAATCAAGTGGATCACCCCAAGGGTTATAATACGGACACATATTTGCATTTCACCAATGATGTCACCTTTGATAGGCCACCTAATATTCAAGCTTTGGAAAGATATCATCTCTTAATTTGCAATAGCTCTGACATGGGACACACACTAGTTCATTATGTCAACTTCACCAATCAAAATATTCTTGCAAATAATTTTCAATGGAATCTTGTGATCAACACCACGCTCAACATTCCATCTTTCTACTATTGGTAAATTCACCTTTGGGGGAAGATATGGCAACTTCATCATCCAAATTGGTATTCTAGAAATCACCATCAAAATCACATGGATTTTCATTTGACTTGGCACTTACAGGTAATTACTTTTGTGAAGCTCAACCTTATCTTCAATTGGTCCATTTTCACCTTTTCCATTGATGGTGATCCTTCCAATTTTTTTTCTTCCATAGATGTCATCAGTTGTACTAGAAGCATCAAAAATCACATCTTTGTCTTGAGAGACTGTGTGTTGGGTCCTAGTGATCACCGATGGAGACTCTTTTTACCATTGGTGATAATAGTTACCTTTGAATCTGTTGCTACTCCTTCTAGAGACCATTTTCCCTTGACCTGTGATTTTTGGTATTAGTTCCTACATTCCTAGTGGAGGTTCCACGCTCGTGTCAACCCACCCATGTCAATTTTTTCAATCTTGAGTGTCATAATATCCCATGATTTTCTAGTGTGAGGTTTACGTGTTCTGTGCCATTGTAACTACAAATGTTTTCTGGAAGGATTCTCTACCTTATTATCTCAGCTTGTTTGCCCCTCATGTCATTGTCATTTTCCCTTATCATACCTAAGCTAGTGCATTTCCCCTCTACCTCCCTCATCCTATCAAGCCCTATTTCGATGGCTGAAGTTGAACCCTCAATGCTTCACCTTACTGTCCTCGTCGAGGATATTTTCGAAGACCATAGACTCCTCAATTTATTTTAGCTATTTAATGGACATGAATCTAACCTTTATTTGGAGTTTGTGTGAACCTGGGATGGAGGACATGTTATCATCCAAGGTTTAATTTTTATGGTCACTGTTGATCTCCTTGCTAAGATCATGGTGATTTCGAATGGAGGGGGATCATTAAAAAAAAGCACTCACTCCAAGGTGAGTTGGATCTCTTCTAAGATTAGGGTGAGTCCTTGGGTAGAGACAAGGGTGGAATTCTATGGTAAATACTCTTGAATCCATGGGACATTGTGACAATGATGGTCCTCCAATACTTTACATTGGACAACCCCAGAGCGGTCTTGAGAAGCTTCCGTTTGGCGTTCCTCAACCACTTGTAGGAAAAAAATACCATCAACATCCTAAAGTATCTTTTTCAATTTGTTGAGCAGTCAATATTGAATGTCAAAAGAGGGGTCTCATCCTTCCCCTACACCAAGGTCTTTACTTGATGATTTACAGATACATTTTGGAGTGGTAAACTCACAGAGCTATGGGAGCGGTGGTCTCTACCATGGGACCCATGGATGATGTTGGCAGAGCTGGTGGAGAAACTTCTGTGTCTCCTAGAACCAATCGGGATTTGGAATTTGATGCAAAGTTGGAGGGAACTCTGAGAACTCAGAAATATGAGCATCATTGCTCCACCAGGAGCAAAGTGAGTAGTGACAAACGTAAGGCCCCCATTGTTGTTGATAATTATTTTCTTGATGACTCTCTTTCCTTTCAAGTCAAACCGAAGACTGCACCTAAGAAAAGTCACCCTATTGAAGGTACATCTACCCAACCTCCCCCTCTACTGGCATCCAAAGTGTCCTACTGACATAATATCTCTAAACATAGCCATATATAGGACCTCCATGACATTATGAAGACCCTGAGGAGAGCGGCTAGGATGACCTCCTCTCTCCTCTCTCAAGCAAATACTCTCTTGGATGAATACAAGAACCAATTCGAGATATTGGAGGAATTCAAGAGCCTAGTGGGAGCAACCAGCGATGGCCATAAAATCAAGAAATCTAATATCTAGCTTGTTTTGTGGCTCTTTGGTGTTTTTTTTTGTGCTTCTGGGTGTATGTTTTTATTTTTTGTTTTACGGCTTACCCCTGCATGGGTTTCTTTATGGATGGTTATGTTGGTTACTCCTTATTGCCCCTATAAGGGCTTCCTAGGCTTACTATTATTTTTTGTAACAACCCGTAATGGGATGACTTTCATGTTGTTTTGCTAAGGAGTATTTTTTTAGTTAGAATCCATTTTGTAAAAGGTTATGGGATCCTTTCAAAAACCCTTTACCAATAAAAAATTATATTAAAAGTAGTAAAAATTATTTAAGAAGAAATTTTGGACAATATTTACTTACAATTAAAATGTATGACATGGATAAATTTTATAAGAAACATAACTTTTTAATTGTGTATATTTATGTTATTCATGTTATTTTTTTCATCTTCAATTAATTTTGATTTATTAAATTGTAATAAAAAATATATATTTTAGAATATTAAAGTTTAGGTTGGAATGCACTAGCTTACTATTTGTTTATTTGTTTGTATTGTTTTTTTTTTGTAATGCTTTCTTTTTTTTGTCCCTTTGAATGGTATGATGTAATAATTATATTAGTGTGTTTTAAGTTAATCGATGGTTAACTATTATGGCATGTTATATGAATAAATATATATTTTTAAGTTATTTTTAATAGTTACAATGCTTTTTATATGAATATGTTTAGAGTATGTTAGAGTTAGAGTCTATTACATCATTTTGATCATGTAAATGTACCTTCCTAGGTACATAATTAGAGCATTATATTAATTTAGGGGGAAGTTATTTAGTTTCTTCATGCAATATAATAAATGCACAAGTGTCAATGTGCAAGGTGTCCCTTGCACAACTAGGTAGAGTGTTTGCCAAGGAATCTATATTCCATTATAAAAGGGCCTCATTGTAAGAGTTCGATAAGCAAGTCAATAGGTAGTAGTAGTATTAGTAGTAGTAGTAGTAGTAGTAGTAGTAGTGGGTGACTCCATTAGTGATGGAGCACACTATAGTTTTGTAAGCATCTTGCATGGAATATCCATTTCCTCCATAGCAATATTGTATTTATTTTTGTTATTTTTGTTTAAAGCTTATTTATGATATTTCATGAATTTACTTTCTTTTATATTTTTGCATATTGTGATTGACATATCCCATTGCAATCTACCTCAAAATATAACAGTGGTATCAAAGCCATGGTAGATCTAGTCATAGTAGGTTGATAGGAATACCACCATTATTATTGAGTTTGAGTTTTATTATCAACCTAATGCGCCATTGGACCAATCACTATCAAAAACTCTTAGAATAGTCTAGGTGGTAGAGTTAGGGAGATTCACAAGTGAGGACTGAAAGAAATCTCAGTTTCAAAAAATAATGAGATTGCATTTTGCTAGAGTCTCTCCACATAGTTACAAGAAAACTCGTGAAGACCAAGACTCAACATTCAATCCACTAGATTGATGGATCATCTAGTGAATATCATATAAGATATCTAGAACTTGGTAACTATTACCTAAAGGTTCTTTTTATTGTAGGAAACTAACTCTCAGATGATTGGGACACCTCCTACAATAGAAATCTAGGAGATTTCAACTTCGTTACCCAAAGGTTGGAGTGCCTTCATAGTGTAAATATTAGTTGTTGTTGTGGGTAAAATTTTGTGTTTCCTCACTCAATCGTCCTCTTTGAATATAAGGGCATATTAGATATGACCAATTTTGAAGCATTAATGGTTGAAGAAAATTTCAATAATTGGATGGAAGAACAGGCAAGGGTATGCTCAAAAGGAATACCCTAGATCCCCACCCTGAATTTGAGTGGGGGATTAGGATCCTAGGCACCCACCTAAAGTGGATACAAAAAAGGGAAGTTAGCACGAAGAATATTTATCCCAAACTCTCATCCAAAAATTTAATGGAACTCTAGGAAGGCAAAAGTAGGATCCTGATCGCCCATCCACGAATGAAATATTGGGATAATGGCAAACAAAGAAGTGTGTCCAAAAGTCCATCCAAATATGAGAACATCACATAACAAGATGAAAAGCTTTGAGGATCCCTAGGAGTGAGCATTAATGACCTCAACTACCTGATATATAAATATAGTCGGTGGGCGTGAAGGAAGAAATTTGAATTGCACAACTTTAGAGGTGATCGACCTCTAATTTTTTTGTAGCATGAAGGGACATAGTAGATTGAAATTTAAGAATTTTTCATAATTATCAAGAAACCCAATATTTTTAGAATCATTTGAATTCCTCCAGATAATCACCATCCCTCCTGAAACAAAATATCAATAGATCTTCTGACCATTCCAACAAAATTCTCCTGCCTAATACCATTAATGTTGTAATTTGAATTTATTGTAAAATTTTCTATAAATAGTGGAATGCTTCCCATTCCAAAGCACAACTATGTGGCCTTTACAATTCATATGTAATTCTTCATCACTTGTAAATAATAGTGTATCACTGTTTGATCTCTCAATCTACATTTGCTTCTATTTTTGTCTCTGTGTGGATGTTTATTTTTGTGATGGTTGTCTATGTTGATTCACTTAATTTTGCTATCTGGATTTTGTGGGTCTAGCTAGGTAGTTCTAAAATACACATCCATCCATGGGCATCAGGGTTTATTTTGGCTAAAGCCTATCTAGGTGGGAACACTCTAAATTTATTTCTTGGATTTCATGCACCCTCCCAACAGTTCTGGAATTTTCCCTTGCCCACTGCATCAAATGAGGAGTGGAGATAGAACATGATAATATGTTAGGTGATTCATTATTATTTACATCAGTGATATCAAACATGTGTCTTTATGTGGCCATATCCCATACTTGTTAGTTTTGGCTATGGCCTCCTTTGCTTTCTTTCCCATTCTCTTTTCCCTCCTTTCCCCTTTATGGTGTAGGTATCTAGAACCAAAGGAGTTGATATTATCTAAAGATCAACCACATCTACCTCTCTTGGATTGGGTGATCATTTAGTTCTAGTCATGGCTCATTTGGTGCATCTCTCACTCATCTAGTGATAAATTTTGCACCAAAAATTTTTGGTGACTCTGTTGGGGAACTAAATGAATTTCTATGTTTGAGTAAATCAGAGTTTGGTGATACTCTAGTTTACCCACATATTTGAAAATCACCTAGGGACTCTAACTGTACAACATCTCCACATCATGAGATCAGTTGTCTTCCTATGATGAAGATCCAAATATCTCAAAGGACACAAGGTTTAATGAACATCCTTGACCTCATCAATGAAGACAAAATGTTCATTTGGTGACTCTGACTCTGATGCATGAACCAAGACCTCTGAAGGCCAATGCCCCAATGGCCCAGTTGTGCTGCTCATAGTGGAATGATCCTGGTCCACTAGATCTCCAATGCTAGTATGAAATTCTTGAAGGTGCCCTAGAAGATTTGACAAAATACAATGGCACCTTGGGAACTGCTCGAGAACACCTTAAATATGTCACTGCACTAGCACCCCTCCATGACATAATGCATAAAGATATCATGATCAAGCTCCTGGTCCTATCCCTTGAAGGAAGGGTGATATGGTGGTATTGTACTCTTGGGTGAAAAACTATCCACTCATGGAAAAATTTGGCAAGAGCACTTATTGACACATTTGACAACTCCTTGGATCCTATCCAACTCTTGATGCATCTTGTATTTATCAAGAGGGCCTCTTTTGAATCAATTTTCAACTTCAATATACAATTCAGAAGGAGCTAGAAAAGGATTCCCTTTGAAATTCAGTTGTCTCTTACCCAAGCTCACCTGTACTACATGCGAGCTCTCAGCCCAGATTTTAGCCTCCTCCTCTATCAATCAAGGTAGAGCAAATTCCCTCAAATTTTTTAGGAGGTTGTATGGGTTGAGAAATTTTTGCTTTAGGTAGGAAAGACATCTTTAGAAGATTATGTCCTTCCATACCATTTATGGATCATTATTGCTCTATTTCTAACTGTACAACATCCATCACAAAATAAAATTATCCAGGAGCCAGGGCTGCAGTCATATGGAACTCAAAGGGTGGATCTCTTCTCGGGCTCATGCACAGAAGATGCAAGCACTATTTACGTAGTAAGAAATCTCATTTCTTGCAACTTATTAGAGCAGATGAAAGAGTTGAACCAAATGGGGAACATCCCTTGCAAAGAGTGGATAATGTTGCCTCCTCTTTGTATCTAGGAGGACATTGAGTATGGGTTGAATCATCTACAAAAAAATTAGTACAGGTTGTAATGAAGCCAATAAATGGTCCCTGCCCACACATACATATAGATGTGTCGAAGGCACATATAGTAAGGGTCCCACAGTAGAAAGATACCAAGGACTGGCAACACTAGAGCCTATTTCTAGACAAGCAAGTATCTAGAGAAGGCTCCCACATGGCAAAATCTATTGTCACAATAATTATCGATTGCATAGATACTGGTAGGAATGATGATTCACCAAGTTGTGTCCTCGGTACGGCTTGTAAAACCATGGGAAAATACCAAATGGACCATGAAGAATGATTGAAGTACAATATAATCCGGTTTTGCCACTATAGATTTACTAGAAGAATTCCCAAGGAAATATGGTTGGTGGCGGCATTCCAAAATCACCATAATTTTGTGTATATAAATCGATAATTAAATAAAGGTATGATAGGGTGGTGAAACCTAGGATAAAAAAGAATTTTCTAGTAGGCCCTAAGCACTTTTCCCCTTTGGCACTACTTACTTTGTTTCTTTTTCTAGATTTTATATCTCTAAATTCGTAATCCAATGGATAAGTATAAGACAGTACAAAATGTGGCATGATCCAGCAGTTCACATTTGGCAAATTCTTTCAAAAAAGGTGCCTATTCCACCACACCTCCTCCTATATATGTGTGCATTCCAAGCAGTGATCTAAACAAGAAATGAATACACAAAGGTAGTTGAGGTATCTCATGGCATGCCCATGGTGGAGTTAGTTACCGTCCAAGCCTGCATGGTGGAAATCCAATTCAAGAATAGGTAGATTGCCAAAATTAATTACTGACCTTAGGGATCATAATTTTTGGTAACCTGTCTATTCTTGAATAAGTTTTAAGTTATAGAAGAGTATGTTTACAAGTGTATAATGCTTGGGGATATTCGATAAACTAGTAGATTCAATCTATGACTCTAGGGGTTAATCCCATGAATTTGATAGTTCTACTTCTCTTCTTATTAAGGTATCCTCAATATTGTGTCCTCTCTTGTTCTCCCACTCTATCTTGTTCTCCCTGTTTGGATGCTATTTTTCTAAGGTTTACTAGATTTTACAACCATCTTACAACCGATCCTTCTTATCCTTTTTTACTTTTACCGTTTTCTCATCCTCGCTCTCAGGGATATTCCTTCCCTTTCGTCTGTTATCCCCTTCGTGCTTTCTTTCTTTCATTCTTCCCTTTCTTCTATGTTTCATCCTATTATTTTTTGTGTATTCTCCCCACTCCTAGACTTCCCTTATTCTATTTGATTGTGCCTTCTCTATCCTTTCTTTCTTCTTATCCTTGTTTGAAAGTGCTTTTTCTAGTCAAAGGCTTATTGGGTTCTTTTTTTCCCAAGAGTGTGGGTGAAATTTTGTGTCTCCTCACCCTCTCTTCCTATTTGAAGATAAGGGCATATTAGAGCTAGCCAATTTTAAATCATTAATGATTGAATGATATTTCAATAATTGGAAGAAAAATAGGCAGGGACATGCTCAAAAGGAATACCCCAGATCCCTGCCCCAACTTTGAGTGGAAGATTGGGATCCTACGCACACACATAAAGTAGATGGAAAAATTGGAAGATAGCATGAATGTTATTTATCCCAAACTCTCGTTCACAAATTGAATGGAACTCTAGGAAGGTAAAAGTAGGAGCTCGATCGCCCATCCATGGAATGGAAGATTGGGATAATGGCAAATGAAGAAGTGTGTCTAAAAGTCCATCCAAGGCTGAGATCAACGCACAATAGGATCAAAATATTTGAGGATCCCCAGGAGAAAGCATTAATGACCTCAGCTACCTGACATAAAAATTTAGTGGATGCAAAGGAAGAAATATGAATTGCACAACTTCAGAGGTGATCGACCTATGATATTTTTGTAGCATGAAGGGACATAGTAGATTGGAATTTAAGAAGATATCAAAATAATTAAGGAACCTTATCTCTATAGAATCATCTAACTTCCTTCAGATAACCACCATCCATATTGAAATAAAATGTCAGCAGATCTTCTGACCGTTCTAGAAAAATTCTCTTGCCTGATACCATTAATGTTGTAATTTAAATTCATTGTAAAATATTTTATAAATAGTAGCCTTTACAATTCATATGTAATTCTTCATTGCCTATAAATAATAGTGTATCACTATTTGATCTCTCAATCTATCTTCACTTCTATTTTTGTCTATGTGGATGTTTATTTCTATGATGGTTGTCTAAGTTGGTTCACTTAATTTTACTATCTAGATTTCATGGGTCTAGCTAAGAAGTTCTAGAATTCTCATCCACCCTGGACATCGGGGTTTGTTTTTTCTAAAGTCAGTCTGGATGGGAGAGCTCTAATTATTCTACCTAAATTTCATGCACCCTCCCATCGGTTCTATAATTTTCCCCTACCTACTACACCAAACATGGAGTGGAGACAAATCAAGTTGATATGTTAGGTGATCCACTATTGTTTGCATCGATGATGTTGAATGAGTGTGTCTTGATGTGGTCATACCCCATGTTTATTAGTTCTAGCTACAACCTCCTTTACTTTTTTTCTCATTCCATTTTCCTCCATTTCCCTTTTGTGGTGTACATAGCTGGAACCAAAGGATCCAACCTTCTTCAAAGATCGATCACCTCTACCTCTCCTGGGTTGGGTGGTCATTCAATGCTACTCAAGGATCAGTGAGTGTATCTCTTGTTCATCCTATGATGGTTTTTGCACCAATAGTTATAAAATAAGAATACTATAGAAGAGACTCTAGGATAAAGAGTCATAGTGGGGTCTAGAGATTGAAGATCTCTATTGATAAAGTCAAATTAACAGTAGAAAAGGCCATAAAAGCCTTGATATAAGAAAAGGCCACAAAAGCCTTGATCTAAAAGAAAAGACCATAAAATACTTGATCTAAAATAAAAAGGCCACATAAGCCTTGATCAAAAAATTCCACATAAGCCTTGATAAAAAATAAAAGGCCACAAAAACCTTGATCTAAAAAAGGCCACGTAAGCCTTGATCCTAAAAAAGACTCCAAAAGAGACTACCTATTTCAAAAGCAGATACAAATTTTAGTATTAATCATTTATTACAGGAAAAGGATATCCAGTGAGTTGGGAAACTTCCTACAAGAAAGTTAGGAAGAGTATTTTCTTCAGAATCATCCAGCATCTAAAGCAAACTTGAAGGCGACAAACTTGAAGGTGAAGAGATCAGGTGAAGATCTCAGTGAAGAAACTTCTATTCTTGGAAGGAAAATAATGACAAGGAGAGATTTGTTCAAATCCAAAAGTAGTAGAATCAAGTGATACAGGAAGGAGATCTCAATTCCATAAGTTAAAGAAGAAGGCCTCAAGGAAGACCAAAGCAGTTGCAAAATCGAAAACCTAGGAGAGGTCTCAAGAAAAAGGCTTTTAGAGCCTTGTTGTTGAAGAAAGACCATCAAAAGAGTTCCTAGAAGAAATCATTGGAGAAATTCTCCATCAAGGAGAAAATTTCTCACAAGGGAAAGACTTGGGATAATTATCGCCATCGACAACAAGCCCAATCAGGAGAAGAAGAATTAGCAAGGAGTGCCAAAGAAGATACAAAAGACCTCAAGATATTAAGAGTCTTGAGAAGAAGAATATCATGATTGAAGTCATAATTCAACAAGAAGACTTGAAGATAAAATAATTTTTTCAAAGCTAATAGACTTGAATATTGCATAAATATTCCTCTGAATCCACAGCATAAAGGAGAATATCAAACCACAAAACCCCAAGATCATGAATGACAGTTCAAGACCTATTTTTGGTGAAGGAGGAGTTGCTTGGAAAAGCTAACAAAAGTTGTAGAAAGCAACAAGTTTGATCTACATTCTCTACAAAACCTGTCAAAAAGGTAAGAAATTATTGGTGCAAGTGAATTAATTAATCAGATTACTCAACAAATTTTTTAAAGCACCTTATGTTAGATCAAAATTTGAAAAGAGGATTATTTCATTATAAGTCTTCAAAGAAGTGCAAAAACGAAAGTTATTTTTTAGGTTTATTTGCACATTAATTTTGAGTTGATTAGATTACAAAATTACAACTATCTATCAACTACCTATCTTATATCTTGAAAAATAGATTAGATCCTACAAATACGTTTGTAGTGAATATTTTTGAGAAATTAGTGGAGAAATAAGGTGAATTCCTTGTTAGCAATTATAGTGCATCTATTAAGCACCATTCTATTTAATTCTTTAACTAGTTTCTCTAAATTATTTTGTGTTGTTAAGAAGCACAAAAAAAAAAAAAAATCTGCAACACTTTAGTGGCCAAAAGAAGCCACCATTACAAGTAGAAAGGTGGAGTAGAAAACCACCATTGAAATCCTTGAAGGAAGCCTCAAATCAAGACCTTGGAAGTCTCAAGATTTAAGGAGAATATAAGGATTTATTTTTCAAGCATAGAGTGCAAGAATCCTTATTTCCTTATCTTGGATTGACTATCATCCAAAAGAAGCAAGAAGGATTATACAAATTCTTCATTTTGGTGCAATAATTACATATTACAAAATGTACCTCCTTTGTTTCTTGGAAGAACAAAGGGATTACCATTTATAGGGGGTAGAAGGACGTTCTTATCCACCAAACTAAGGATCTATCAAAAATCTCACACAAGCAATAAATTTATAGACAAATGAAGAGCCACCGAAGAGCTCACACATCCTTGTTCAACAAAATTACATCCAAGCGAAGGAGCTATCAAAAATCTCACACGAGTAGCATATTTGTAGCCAAAGGAAGAGCTACCAAAGATCTCACACATCCAAGAGTTGAGGTATTTAAAAACACCTTTTTTCCTCTGTTAGATTGAGATCTATAATAAGTGTATCACCTGCAATAGTGGAGCCATTAAAAGAAGGTATTATCATTCATGCTTACATAGAAATAAGTGCAGTATTTAGAGATAGGTTATCTACATAAAATACAAAGCATTAGCTATTATAACCAGTGGTAAAGTAAGGAAGAAATCACCATTAAAGACCTGCAAACAAGTGCAGAGATAAGAGCTATACCTAAGGCATCCATTGAAGTGAGTTCCCACCAAAAGAAGAGCTTGAAGGTGTGCCATAAGACCATGAATCTATAACTTTAGTATTTCATTATCCTCTCTAAGCCTGTGTGCAAAACAAATCTTGCATATCAAGAAACATAGCAAGCTCATGTAGGGTGCAAAGTTAAAGGAGAAGTCAGGGTTGCAAGCTCATCCTTGGAGCGTGTTGTGGCCATTCCACAACTTACTTCAAATTTGGGGACCCACCCTTAATTTTGTTGTTTTGGATGATTTTCTTGTTCTTTGAGTGATAGTTTTGATAGGTTTCTCCTTTAGTTTTCTTTTAGAGGGTTTTGGATGTTGTCTAGATTTTAAAGTGGTTTGGTTAACTTAGATGTTTTGAATTAAAAGCTTTTGAAAGTAAGTTTAATGTTTTCACTATAAAAGCAAAATAAAAGATAATA
Source organism: Wollemia nobilis (assembly GCA_028583015.1). NCBI lineage: Eukaryota > Viridiplantae > Streptophyta > Pinopsida > Araucariales > Araucariaceae > Wollemia > Wollemia nobilis. The sequence continues at coordinate 167,959 of JAQPPZ010009930.1, forward strand.
AAAGAAAAACATTTAATTTTTTTAAAAAAGTAATAAATAAATAAATAAATATATAATACATATAAAATAAATAAAGAAATATATATCTATATATATATATATATATATATATATATATATAAATATATATATATATATATATATATATATATATATATAACAATGATAAAAATAAAATATAATAAAATAATAAACCAAAAAAAAAAAAAAATAGAAAAAATAAAAATAAAATATTTGTGTAGATATATAAATAAATTGGAGTGAAGATTTTAATGATATGTTCGTCGTCGCAGAAAAGTTCATTTTGAATGGGGCTTGAAATGTTAAATGTAATTTTTATTAAAAATTTATTTTTGAATATTTATTTTAAATGTTATTAAGGGGTGGTTTGAATTTCATGGTTATGTTTTTTGCAGGTGCTTACAAGATCATAGACCTCACTATCAAGACCCAACAAGATAGGAAATGACAGTGAATACATGAACCGAATTGGAGGACATGGTCGTGACACAAAAGACATGGATGCTGGCATAGCCACGATGTAGACGCAGACCTATTGAACATGATTTCGATGGACTCAACAGTCGTGGACAGACCGTGATTGGGAACATAACTACTAGGCAGGCCCATGGGAAATATGATGGGATGATGACATGGCTAGCGTGTAGTGGATGACCCAAGCCCACCTTGTAGACATTGAATTAGACCTACGTGTTAGATAGGGATGCTGACTCAATGAAGATGTGGATGTGTTGATGGATTGCAGACTATTGACTAGGATAGACTGGACATAGACCAATATACCGAGGTTATCGATGACATGTCAATGGTAAGGATGGATGGAACAAATAGTGACCATATCGATATACAATGACCACATGGACCCTTCCAACATTGATAAAAAAATATGGGATGAAGAAGCAGTTCGCTGACAAGATAAGGTATCTGTACATGTCATAGTGAAAGCATGAGTTTATGATGTATTGAACAACGATGGGAAGAGTTACATTGATATTATCAATGGCATCACAAGGGTCTCATATTTCACTTGTTACATATGAGGAATGTAAGAGGTCATAGTTTAGAGATAGAACGAAGAATACAATGGTATCATCGTTGATGACGTGGGTAAATAATAGCAAGTGCATCACGAATTTTGCATAGACAAAGGTTTGGCAAATCTAGCATCAAAATTTTGAAATGAGATTGTTTTTTGCATGAACCAGAATGTCTACAAGTGTGAGGTCGTAGCCATTATCAATAAAATATTCCCGTGAAGAGGAAATAAAACTGTCACATCCAATCCCATGCATGGTGATGGAGAGTAGAGATTTGAAGCGACTATAAAATAGTCTATATTGAATATTTTACTGCAGGGTTTGTTAGAGGTGAGATGTTTAATGCTAGTAATGGAACTAGTCATGGTTTTCAAATATTTATAGTACAATAGTTATGATGACAAAGAGGTAAACCAGTGGTCGAGTTTAGAATGGAATGAAATTTTCCTTTACGGCCTCATCACGATGCATATTGATGGATAGTGTAGTAGTGAGCAATGGTGAAATCGTAGTGGGTGTTTGGAGATATTAATGTGATGACAAGGTAGCATACACATGGGTAGATAAAGTAGTAGTTATTATTTGATATTGAGGGTGTAAACTCGAACGTCGATAGTATCGAAAACTAGTGTGAGGTGAACATGGACCTGTACCCAATTATGGGGGTATGAATTTAGAATTTGTGCTTCGAACATAAACCAGTATGGACCCTATGGATGTGTAATTTTAGGTGAACTTAAGCCCACGTGGATGAATAAGCCGAGGAATCTATGACATGGGTGATTGTATCCCTTCGATGACATCGACACGTAGGCATCTATCACACTAAGTCATTTTTGTTTTGAGTGAGTCATTGATAGGTAATATTTAGGTATAGGTGCAAGTGATTTAGACTTTGCACTCACTACCAATGGGTAAAGTGACCACAAGCTATATGCTCGTCATAGTAAGTAAGAGAGAGCATTTATTTTATCATGATGCTCATTCAATAATGGCACATGTGAGGGAAGAGAAAAAACATATGGCCACTTGGTGAAATGCGTTACCATGCAAAGTAGGAACCAATAGAAATTAAGTCGAATGAAGTGGAAGCTAGAGTGAAATATGGTACTCCTATCATGCAACCAAACAAGAAGAAAAAATAAATAATTTTTTTTTCTTCTGAAACTTTAAATATTCATTGCAAAGACAAAATTTGGGGCTGGAAAGTTTCAACGGTTGGGAATTTTTGGTAATAGGGGTTGGAAATTTTGTGTAAAACAAGGACTGTATTTTTCTATTTTAATGCAAAATACTGCAAAAACTTGCATCTTGTAAGCACAATCGGAGGAGAGATATTTTATGAATATTTTGAACTAATAGTCTATATTTTCCTTCCATGTTTTTATACTTATATACAATGTTTAATGCATTTTAATGGTTGCATTGTTGAAGGATTAGAAACAAGGATTTTGGTTCGTTTCCCTAGAATATTACCCCTAGTTTAGTTTGGACCATGTGAATGCAACTCCGATTAGATTAGGTTACATTCAAAAACTCTCACATCTCTAGTTTTGCAGGATAGGGTAACATTATACTGATAGTAGTTTATCTTTAACATTTTCAACATTCTGGTCCATATTCCAAATTTTTATTTTTATTTCTCTAACCCTGTCTTTTTCATTTTTTTTAAATTTTGCAGATAAAATAAAAAATACGAAAAAAATTAAAATTCCAAACATAAATGCATGGATTCCAAGAATAATCTTTAAATTTTTATTTAAAGCAATTTTGATTTTATTTTGAACACAATTCAAAATTACAAAAATTATTTAAAGTTCAATTTTTTAAAGGAATTTTGTAATTTCAAGTTTTGCATGATTTCACATTTTGAAGGAGATTCAAGTTTCAAGCTTTGCAATTTAGTTTTATCAAGCAATAAATTAACTTCTCTTTATGAATATTACAATGTCATTAAATAGGGGTAATTTATATGGCATTTCAAGGCTATTACATTTTCAAGATTAGCCATTTAGGTGTTTCTTTTTCATGCTCAAAGTTTAACACAAAGAATAAATGTATCCAATAATCATTTAAGATTCACATTTAGAGATAGATTTTAATCTTTTTTTTCATGCTCAAAGTAGGGTTTAAAGAAGATAAAACTTATTTAAAATTTGCTTAACAAAAGAAGATAAAATCTACCTAAAATGCTCCAAGATAAATAAATTAAATCACCTTGGAAAATAAAAAATAAAGTGAATAAGGGATCAATTCATGCATTCATTTATCATTTTATTTTTGCACATAAGGGAAATCAAGCCCTTTCAATTAATGAATAATAAAAGCTTAGTATAATAAAGTAATACCAACATAGACCCTTGTAAATAGGTATTTGTAAATCATTAAGGTATTCCTAGCACTTATTTGATACATCTTCACAAGATTACAAGCACACATTAAGTAAAAGGAACGTTGGATAAATTTCTATTTCCTTGCAAGAGAGGGTTTTCTAATCAAAATCTTGACTATGATGGTGATTTTGCAAATGGGTAAAATTACCACTCAACAAAATTGGTGTTAGAAGGAGGGCCTAAATTGGTTATTTCTTTGTTGTGTAAATGCTAAATTATTCATTGTTATTTGAAAGTTTATTTGAAGACATTGGTCTTGACTAATGAAGCTTTGTTTATAGGTGGTCGCATGCATTGATTTGAAATATCTTGATGATGCATTGATACTAACCCTTTTTATAAATTGAAAATATTATTTATTATTAGGGTTTATTTGATGCATTTTTTTTGGTTGATAAACATGATGATTTATATGTGAAATATTTGAGTATTGTTAGTCATTTCATGCTTCTTTGCAAGATATATTTATTTGACTAACAAAATTGGTACCAAAGTTCTATTCTTTAAGGTCCATTAATGACATTGTTTACTCCAACAAGGGTAGGAATTACAACTTGGATAGGTGATTATTATATCCATTTAAACATGCCTACCCATTAAATACCTAAAGGTTTAGAAGAATGTTTACCTTAGTTTAGGCATGATGTGGCCTCGGCTAAGGAACGCATTCAGAGATACAAGAACATTTTAATTTATTTGCAAATTATACATGGAGATGTTCCTTGTAGGTTGTTTTCATACACTTTGGATGAGGTTGTGTTTGATTGGTACATACACTTACCTTTAATTTGTATCACTTATTGGGCTCAACTAGAAGCAATTTTTATTAGCCATTTTGGAAAACTAGTTGGCCCAGTTATGATACTAAATTATTTTATCTCTATATGTAAAGAACCTAGTGAATCCATGAGTCAATTCATTTATAGATGCTATAGGTTATATACCAAGTGATGACACATTACCTTATGTCAGAAGAAGAAGCCATACAAACATACATGGTATCATTAGACCCCTTAACTTCTACATTTCTAAGGAGATTTCTTAATGATTTATCCTTTCCTTGAGTCTACAAGGAGGCAATAATAGTAGAACAGCAGTGGATTTCCAAAAGGGTTGATTTGGGTCGATTATCATTACTTAACCTTAAGGATCAAAATTAGATACCACCCATGAGTTAGGTTGAGGTCCAATCTTCTCCCATGATGAACTATATTTTTAGAAGTTATGGATCCCAACCAATACCTAAAGAACACAAGCTTATAATGAGAGGGGGGTGAACAGTATAAGACCACTTTTTACTTTTGCTTCAAAATAGCTTTCAAATCAGTATTATGCAGTGTATAGATAGCAGTATTAATAGCAGTAATCAAAGCAATGCACAAAACACCATTCACAAAAGAGACATAGCAATTTACGTGGTTCACCCAAAGCGGGCTACTCCATGGATAAAATTTCTCTCTAAATTTTATCAACTCACAATCTAGGAATACCTTTCTCGATTACAATATTTATGGGCATCAACCCAAAGGAGATACCTTCCCCTAGCTTTGCTCTTTAGTGGTGATCCTCTAGAAGACCTCTACCTCCTCTACCCTTAGCAAATGGAAGTCTATCCACAGAAGACACCTGTCTTCCCTAATCTTGCTGGAGATCTCTGTACTCAACTCTATCACTACAAGGCTGGTCCTCGAATATGCACTAAACACAGTCCTTCGGTCTAGCACAAATGTCCTCTATATTTTTCTTTGATCTACACCAAATACAATCCTTCGATCTGGAACAAGTCTGTCCTCTTCCTCTTTCTCTGGTCTGCACCAAACATAATCCTTCGGTCTAGCATAAGTCTATCCTCAAATATCTTTTTGTTCTGTTACAGCCACACTTGGTCGATGCCAAATTTTGCACTGAACGTGCAAACACAGTAGCACTCGATCGAACATCAACTTATGCACCTCTGTGCAATCACAGCAACACAGTATTCACACACTCTGCTTCTTAACGATCAAACTTCTCCCTAGCACTCTATCTACAAATATCGCACTTCGAACGCACACTTCGATACATGATCATTCTCTTCAAACAACCCTCATTTTATACTAACAAAATCAAGATCTAAACCTTGGTCTTAGTCGGTTGTTACCCTTAAACTACATCGACTGCAAAACCCTTAGCTACATCGGCCCAGATTTAACTTTGTCAGCTTCAACCACCTCTGTAGTTCTGTAGCTTTTCTCATGAAACTACAACATGTCATGATATCGTGACACTTTTGCAGTCGTACACTATCTTATGGCTTTTGTTGCACTATCGTGACACTTATGCCTTTGTTTGCCTTGACTACGTTCTTGTCGTGAAATCATGACACTTCTATATTTGTTGATGTCATCTTCACTCCTATCGTGAAATCGTGACACTTTAGTCTTCATGGACTTCTTCTCTGCTTTTGTCACAAATCGTGACACTTTCGCCTCTACTGACGTCATCTTCAATCCTGTCATGAAATCGCGACCCTTCTGTCTTCATGGCCTTCCTCTCAGCTTTTGTCGTGAAATCATGACACTTTTGTTGCCTTGAGCTTCTTTTTGCATTACACCCGCGAAACTGGAACATGTCGTGAAATCATGATGCTTTCACCTTCAAGCTCTTTCTTCTTGAATTCATCATGAAATCATGACACTTCTTCTATTGAATACTTGCTTCTCTGTTTCTATCATGAAATCGTGACACTTTCTCCAACTGAATGCTGCCATCTCAACCTATCATGAAATTGTGACACTTTTTGCATTCGTAAGCTTTCTCTTCAACCTGTTGTGAAATCGCTACAACTTCATCCGTTGGCTTCTTCACTTCTGCCTATCATGAAATCATGACACTTTATGCATCCATACAATTTTCTTTCATCCTTTCGTGAAATCGTGATGCTTTCATCTTTATAAAGTTTTCTTTGTAACCTGTCACGAAATTGTGACGCTTCTCATTTCAAACTCTTCCCTTTGTTGCATGTCACGAAATCATGATAGTTCTCTCTTTGAGCTTTTCAGCATGTCACGAAATCATGACAGTCCTCACCTCAACCTCTGTAGCATGTCGTAAAATTGTGACATTTTTCATGTTACTTTCTCTCTCTTCGAACTTGTCATGAAATCGTGACAGTTCACACTGCGGACTCTCTTTTCTGCATTATGTCACGAAATCGTGACACTTTTTTGTCCATACAACTTTCTTGGAAATGTGTCACAAAATCGTGACACTTTTCCTTCTCTGCCTTCCTGCACTTTTTGAGTCACGAAAATATGACATGTTGTGAAATCGCGACACTTTCCATCTTGCTCTCCTTCTCTGCCAACATGTCGCGAAATCACGACAGTTTTGCCAAAACTTTCTCTCTCCTCAAACATGTCATGAAATCATGATAGTTTTGCCAACACTTTCTCTCTCCTCAAACATGTCATGAAATCACGATAGTTTTTCCAGCCGGCTGCATACTTTTTCTAACTTGTCTTTTTCTTGAACTTTTGCAAATGGGCCACTAAGGACTTCTTAGAAACTCACTAATCATGCTTTGAAAAACCTTCATCAAAAAAAATTCCTTGAAATCAAATCAAATTGCTTCAAGAGCTTCTTGACATCAATGACAACATATAAACTTGAGCAAAGGCAATGTACCCAAGGTACCCAAAATTGTCAACAATCTCCCCCTTTGTCATTGATGGCAAACCTTTACTAAAAACACATATTCAAGAGCCAAAACTGAAATCAATATGATCTGAAAACTGAGAATATTTCTTTGAAGTTTTGCTCCCCCTCACTTGAAGCTTTCCTCTTTACTTGAAGCCCTCCCCCTTACTCATATCTCTCCCCCTTTGTCATCAATGGCAAAGGGTCACCTTTGGGGCTTGGGACTAAGAATGAGCCTCTTAGCTTAGTCCCTCCCCCACCTCCTGATGAGGTGATTTAAAACAAGGGTGGGAGTAAAACTCCCATTAGGCACTCATCATCATCAAGGTCTACAATTTCCTTGTCGGGCCTTCTCTTGAACTCTTTGTCAATATTTTTGTTCTTGTCACTATTTTTGTTCTTGTTCTCATCCCTATTCTTGTCCACGCCTTGATCCTTGGACCTGTTTATACCACTGTTCCTTTTCCTGTTCCTGTACTTTGTAAGATCAACTCTACACTGTCTACCTATGTGACCATCATTGTTGCACTTATAACAAGTAACAATGTTATTTCTGTTCGGCATACCTATTCTTTGAATCCGCCTGTTATGACTAACCATGTTCCTGTAATTAGTCATGCAGAAAATTGCCTTATGCCCAAACTATTTACAAGATTAGCAATACCCTTGAAAGAAATTACGGCCCCTGAAACTATCATTTACCTTCCTTAATTGAGTCATGCAATGCGAAGCTATGTGGCCAAACCTGTGACACGTAAAACATCTGCCATTAAACTTTCCTATAAATGACTTTCTAGGTCCGGTAAACTTCTTCTTCGCATTCAAAATTTTGTTTTCTATTTTTGTGCATCTATCACTCATGGAATTTTTCTTTGAAATACTCTCTTCATCAGAACTCTCTTCCTTTTGAAATCTCTTGCTAGATTCCCCAACCTGTTTCTTGTGCGGCTCAACAAAACCGAGACCTGTTTTATCTGTTGGTTTTCTTAGACCTTTGATGAGAGACTTAACCATTTTGGAGCTATCTTGAAACCTGTACAGCTTATCCTTGTACTCTTTAGTTTCCATTTCCAAAGAAGCCATTTTCTGTTCCAACTCATTATACTGAAGAATCTTAGACTCTAACTCGTCCTTGAGTTCTTGTGTCTTAGCCATAGAGAAGTCAAGACTTTCTGTAATGTCATCTCTCTCCATACAACATTCATCTAACTTATATTTGAGTCTGACATTCTTCTTTCTTTCCTTTTTCAAAGCACTAAGAGCATTATTAAGTTCACTCTCAAGATATTTTATTTGTTTTCTTTCTGAATCCTCAAGGCCTTTTCCATATTTCTTATCACTAGAGGTGCTACCTTTTTCAAAAACCATACAAGCATCTTCTTGATAGTTTTCTGAGGCATCCTTATACATACTGGAAACCAAATCATTATTTGTATAGTCATCCTCAAGGTGACCAAAATTTCCACATCTAAGACATTTCATAATAATGAATCTATGTTTCGGTTCTTCCTCCTTTTTTGATATGAATAGCATCTCATTTTCCTCATCACTTGAAGAGCTTTCACTATCACTGCTAGAACACTTACTTGCTTTGTCTAGGTAGAAACTCTTCTTGTTCTTGTGTGAATACCTCTTTTCTTGATTGTTGTGCTCATCTTTGTTCTTTTTGTAATACCTATGCTTTAAAAAATCCTTGCTCTTAACATCATGTATATCTTCATCACTTTCATTCTTGGAAACAGTACAGTCAGTAGCATAATGACCAAACTTTCCATAGTTGAAACATCTTATATTTTTCTTGCTTTTGTGCTTTCTAGAGAACTTGCATTTCTTGCTGTAATATGCCTCTTCATCACTAGAAGACTCATCACTCTCTTGAATATGTTTGCCCTTTGATTTCTTGGTAGCTTTGAAAGCTGCCTCTTTCTTGACATCAACTTTCACTTGAGTTATCAGCTCAAATGCTGTAAGAATACTATGGAGCTCATCCTTTTTCAACATATCTAAATATTTAGATTCCTCAATAGCAGAAATATTTTCACTAAATCTATTAGGAAGAGATCTTAAAATCTTATCACACACATCATTTTCAGCAAGCTCAAGACCTAAGTATTTCATGGAGTTAACAACCTCATCCATACGAAGCATGTAGTCACTAATTTTTTCATCATCATTCATCTTGAGTTGTTCAAACATACCTTTGAAGTGTCTCAACTTGGCCTTTCAAAAATTTACATCACCTGTGTGAACCACCTGCAGTTGTTTCCACATACCACCTGTAGTTGTTTCCACATTTCACTAGCTGTATTGTAGTGAATCACCTTGGTAAGATCTGCCTTCTGTAAACCCTTCAAGATTGCATTCATTGCTTTTGAATTGTTGTGATGTAGGAGCCTGTATTCTTTAGCATAAAGACCATTTTTAGGAATAGTGTACCCGTATTCAATAACTTCCCAAACCTCATTACCAAGTGCCATTAGATAAACCTTCATTCTTGCACTCCACAGACCGAAATCTGATCCATCAAGAATAGGTGCTACAATGCCACTTGAATAATCCATTGTGTTATTAACCAATTATTCATTCAAGCTGTTAAACCTTTTTGAAGGAACCTGCTCTGATACCAATTGAATAACACAAGCTTATACTGAGAGGGGGGGTGAACAGTATAAGACCATTTTTTACTTTTGCTTCAAAACAACTTTCAAATTAGTATTATGCAGTGTATAGATAGTAGTATTAATAGCAGTAATCAAAGCAATGCACAAAACACCATTCACAAAAGAGACAGCAATTTACGTGGTTCACCCAAAGCGGGCTACTCCACGGATAAAATTTCTCTCTAAATTTTATCAAATCACAATCTGGGAATACCTTTCCCAATTAGAATATTTATGGGCATCAACCAAAAAGAGATACCTTCCCCTATCTCTACTCTTTAGTGGTGATCCTCTAGAAGACCTCTACCTCCTCTGCCCTTAGCAAGTGGAACTCTATCCATAGAAGACACCTGTCTTCCCTGCTCTGGCTAGAGATCTCTGTCCTCAACTCTATCACTGCAAAGCTAGTCCTCGAATATGCACTAAACATAGTCCTTCGGTCTAGCACAAATGTCCTCTATATTTTTCTCTGATCTGCACCAAACACAGTCCTTCGATCTGGCACAAGTCTGTCCTCTTCCTCTTTCTATGGTCTACACCAAACACAGTCCTTCGGTCTGGCACAAGTCTATCCTCAAATCTCTTTTTGTTCTATTACAGTCACACTTGGTCGAAGCCAACTTTTGCACTGAACACACAAACACAATAGCACTCGATCAAACATCAACTTATGCACCTCTACATAATCACAGCAACATAGTCTTTGCACACTCTGCTTCTCGATGATCGAACTTCTCCCCAGCACTCTATCTATGAATATCACACTTCAAATGCACACTTCGATACATGATCATTCTCTTCAAACAACCCTCCTTTTATACTAACAAAATTAAGATCTAAACCTTGGTATTAGTCTATTATTACCCTTAAACTACGTCGACTACAAAATCCTTAGCTGCGTCGGCCCAGATTTAACTCTGTCAACTTCAACCGCCTTTGTAGTTCTGTAGCTTTTCTTGCAAAACTACAACATGTCGTGATATCACGACACTTTTGTAGCCATACACTATCTTATGGCTTTTGTCACAATATCGCGACACTTTTGCAACCGTACACTATCTTATGGCTTTTGTCACGATATCATGACACTTATGCCTTAGTCTGCCTTGACTACGTTCTTGTCGCAAAATCGTGACACTTTTGTCTTTGCTGACGTCATCTTCACTCCTGTCATGAAATCGTGACACTTTAGTCTTCATGGCCTTCTTCTCTACTTTTGTCACAAAATCATGACACTTTCGCCTCTGCTGACGTCATCTTCAATCCTATCGCAAAATCATGACCCTTCTATTTTCATGGCCTTCCTCTTAGCTTTTGTCATGAAATTGCGACACTTTCACTGCCTTGAGATTCTTTTTGCATTACACCCACGAAATTGGAACATGTCCCAAAATCACGACGCTTTCACCTTCAAGCTATTTCTTCTTGAATTCATCATGAAATCGTGATGCTTCTTCTATTGAAGACTTTCTTACTGTTTCTATCACGAAATCGTGACCCTTTCTCCAATTGAATGCTGCCATCTCAACCTATCACAAAATTGCGACACTTTCTGCATTTGCAAGCTTTCTCTTCAACCTGTCATGAAATCGCTACAACTTCATCCACTGGCTTCTTCACTTCTTTCGATCGTGAAATCATGACATTTTTTGCATCCGTATGATTTTATTTCATCCTGTCATGAAATCGCGATGCTTTTAGCTTTCGAAAGTTTTCTTTGTAACCTGTCGTGAAATCGCAACGCTTCTCATTTCAAAATCTTCCCTTTTCTGCATGTTGTGAAATCATGACAGTTCTCTCTTCGAGCCTTTCAACATGTCGTGAAATCGCGACAGTCCTCACCTCAACCTCTACAACATGTCATGAAATCATGACATTTTTCATGTTACTTTCTCTCTCTTCAAACTTGTCATGAAATCACGACAGTTCACACTATGGACTCTCTTTTCTAAATTATGTCACAAAATCGTGACACTTTTTCGTCTGTACAACTTTTTTGGCAATGTGTCGTGAAATCGTGACACTTTTCCTTCTATGCCTTCCTACACTTTTTGAGTCACGAAAATGTGACATGTCATGAAATTGTGACACTTTCCATATTGCTCTCCTTCTCTGCCAACATGTCGTAAAATCGCGACAATTTTGCCAAAACTTTCTCTCTCCTCAAACATGTCACGAAATCATGACAGTTTTGCCAACACTTTCTCTCTCCTCAAACATGTCGTGAAATCACGACAGTTTTTCCAGCTGGCTGCATACTTTTTCTAACTTGTCTTTTTCTTGAACTTTTGCAAATGGGCCACTAAGGACTTCTTGGAAACTCACTGATCATGCTCTGAAAAACCTTCATCAAAACAAATTCCTTGACATCAAATAAAATTGCTTCAAGAGCTTCTTGACATCAATGACAACATCTAAACTTGAGCAAAGGCAATGTACCCAAGGTACCCAAAATTGACAACAACACCAGCCATCCAATCTAGCACCCTTGAATAAAATGATATCTAATGTGAGCAATCAATGGGATAAAGTTGAATGTCCAAATTTTACAACCACCTTAGATATCATCCAAGAGGAGGTGCAATTTTCAAAGCCAATATCCAAAAATGATAATTATAGTAAACAAGTCCATCAAAATGTAGATATTGGTTCTTTTTTAGAAATACATGAGTCTTCAAACAATGGAGGAGTCTTAGATCTAACTAGCATTGAAATATGTGATAGGTCATGATCTTCCATAGAATTAAATAAAATTGTTAAAGTGGATGACCAAGAAAGCCAACATGTTCCAAATAATGACCAAATAGAAATGAATGGTTTAAAGTCATTATTTACAAAGGAGGATTGGGATAATCATAGAAATCTGAATATAATAATTGTTCCTATTATAGAAACCCTTGACCCACCAAAATATGAATTTGAGGAAGATGAATTCTTTGAAATTGAGAAGCATGAATATGAAGAAGATGAATTTTTTAAAATTGATGAGGATGAATCTGAAGAAGAATTTGAAGGTAACATGAACGAAGGGATGGAATCTCATCACATTTTTCAAAAAGATAATATTTCTACTATTCTAGATCAAGAATGGGAATCATTTACTTCTTTGACAATTTCTAAAGAAATTTCTATTCCACTTGATGTTGATGCACAAAAAATTGAAATTTTTGTCTCATATATGGATATTATATTGTCTATGCAGTAACATGACTCAATTTTAGAAATATTGGACCATCAAAAGTGGTTGAAAGTGAATTTAAAGAGGAATCAATAGATGGATATGAATATCATGCAAAAGACTTGATAGGATCTCATCCTTTGGTTTTAAATGATGATTATTATAATGGTTGGAGAATATATGAGGAATTATTTGTTTCTCATACTCCTATTGATGAAATATCTATTTCACTTTATATGCATAATGTTAGAATCTCTAGCTCACATGAAGATCTTACAATTCCTGTACAGTCAAAAAATAGCATGTCATTTGCAGAAACATAGAAGGTTCCTAAATTTGATCATTTTGAATATGATTTTATGGAACACCTTGTTTAAATAGAAAATGAAGAAATGGTAAATATTTCTTATAATTTAGTTGTTTGGAATCAAGAAGAAGTAAAACCTCATCTTTCATTCTGGAATACTAAAAAATTGGGTATAAATTCACATGATTGTCTTGAAGATTCTAAAGAAAGAAATACTATGGATGGTTAATAAGGAATTGGAACCAAAAGATAAAAATGTTGTTTTATTCGAAGTAACTCAAGTAATTGATCATGTAGATGTGTTATTTGACACATCCCTTGATTGACAAGATTCATGGTTTGAAAATGATGGACATATTTTTAATTGGGTGCTTGATTTTGGTGTTTTTGATGAACAAGTAATTGATGAAAATGAAGGGCTACAAGATGACATTGATGGAGATCATGAGGAAGGAGAAGAAATTACAAATCATCATCAAGTCTTCGTAAATAAAAGTGTACAAAAGGTATTATCTCATATTTTGTGTCCAACCATTCAAATTCCAGGTAAAATTTTGCATAATGGTATGTTGGATTCAAATGATGTTGATAATGAAATACCATTTTTGGTGAACAAATAATTTGAGTTGACTTCTCCTCACACGAGTAATAAGGTTGCCATGTTAAACAAGATGGAAGTAAATGCCTTTGAGTTATTAAATCAAATTCATCAACAATTGATAATGGAATCTAGGATAAAAACCTATAATTATCCTCATTTAATAGATATCCTAGATGCTTGCAAATTGTTGCATAAGAATGATTGGCCTAAAGATGTAGTTAATGACTTGGCTTCAAAATTTTTAGAAATAGCTTCTTATTTGAAAGAACTCATATCTATTTGTGAAGATGAGAACTCAAGTTGGAATGATGAATCAGGTTTTGAAATTTACACCTTTTTGAATAAGCAAAAGATAATTGAAAATCATGTATTTGCTTGTAAATTTAATGAATCAAAGTTTCAACATGGATTTACTAATATCATTGAACAAATTGGTGGGGTGAGAGAGGCAAGAACAAAATTTTTGTGTTGTGTGGCCTAATTTTTTTTGGCTGAATTTCTATAAAGCTTGGCATGTATATAATGATATATGTCTTTTAAAGTGTGCTAATCATGTTTGAGATCCAGGGAAGTGATAGCCTAAATTTTGCATCATCTTGTATATTATTGTATATAATTTTTGTTTTCATGCTTTTATTTTTTAGTTTATGTTGTTTTTTGTGCTATCTCTAATTTTTGGTTTCACAAGTTTTGTTATGTGATTGCTTATCTGTTGTTATTAGTTAGGATTTGGTTTGTTTTCGAATATTGTATTTTGGGTTGGTCCCTTCTTTTGAGATGATGTTTTGTGGTAGCTACTAATTTATGACCTCTTGATTTTTTTTGTGTTCCTTTGTCATAAAGGGTGAATTGCCTATCGTATGGATCAAGGAAAAGAGGATGAAGTTGTTTAGTAACCACTCTTAGATTTTGGGACTAAGTGAATTTTAGAATACTGAATCATTTTGCTAAATCTACATATGAACACATCATATTAAAGGACAGGATTTAAAATATTGAAGTATGAAATCATTCTAGTATGCAAATTCAAGCAAAAAATCCAACACACTCCATTTCAAATACATTCTAACCCATGTGGTGCATAAAATTTTGCAAATCCATTTAAAAAAAAAAGAGGTAAGCAAAGGAAAACACGCTAAAATTAGTCACCAGGTTTTGATATACTCTATCGAGGATTTAGATGCCTGACTGGAAGTAGGGCTCTATCTAGACAAATCTTGTTAAAAAAAAGGTATTGCAAAAATATCCATTAAACACAAGGGTAATTTAGATAAAATCTACCAGGGCTATAGGCACATGACTGGCAGTAGGGCTATGTCTAAAGAAATTCATTTTAATGAGTAGTATTTCAATAGCCTAAATTCTAAGCATATGATGGAGTCCAAATGGTTTTCGAGCATGCAAAATGAAATCATGTTCACACACATTAAGCTAAAGCAAATGATTCATGTGTTTTCATTTGAATTTATCTACCCCATCTTATTGGAGGTTGCTAGATAGTTTTGTTTTTATGATCTTTGGTTTGTTGGTTTTTAGAACTGGGTTCTTCATCTGAAATTTTGAGGATTATTTTCCAGTAGAGTCACCATTTGTTGTGGCCATTCCCCAACTTACCCCAAATTTGGGGACCCATCTTTAATTTTGTTATTTTTGAGTATTTTCGTGTTCTTTGAGTGATAGTTTTGATAGGTTCCTCCTTTATTTTTATTATAAAGGTTTTTGGATGTTGTTTATTTTTTATAGTGGGTTGGTTAACTTAGATATTTTGAATTAAAATATTTTGAAAGTAAGTTTGATGTTTTCACTATAAAAGCAAAATAAAAGTGAATAAAAGAAAAACATTTAAAAAATATAGCAATAATATATATATATATATATAAAACAAAAAAATAAATAAAGTAAAAATATATATGTATATATATATATATATATATATATATATATATATATATATATATAATATATAATAATGATAAAAATAAAGGACAATAAAATAATAAATCAAAAAAAAAGAAAAAGAAAAAATAAAAATAAAACATTTGTGTAGATATATATAAATTGGAGTGAAGATTTTAATGATATTTCCACCATCACAGGAAAGTTTATTTTGAATGGGGCTTGGAATGTTAAATGTAAATTTTTATTAAAAGTTTATTTTTGAAGATTTATTTTAAATTTTATTAAGGGGTGATTTGAATTTCATGGTTATGTTTTTGCAGATGCTTATAAGATCATAGACCTAACTGTCAAGACCCATCACAGTAGGCAAGGACGGTAACAACATGAACCAACTTGGAGGATGTAGTGATGAAACGATGGATGTGGACGTTGGCATAGCCACGATGTAGATGGAGACCTACTGAACATAACTTAGACAAACTCAATAGACGTGGAAAAACCATGATGGGGAACCCAACTTCCAGGGGAGCCTACAGGCAATATGATGGGACAATGACATGGTTAGTGTGCAATAAATGACCCAAACCCACCTTGTGGACACTGACTTAGACATACGTGTCAGATAGGGATGCAGACTCGATGAATATGTGGACACGTTGATGGATTATAGACTTCTGACTAGGATAAACCGAACATGGACCAAGACACCTAGATTTTAAATGACATGTCAATGTAAAGGACAAATGGGACAAATAGTGACCATATTGACATACAGTGACCACATGGACCCTTCCAAAATCGATACAGTAAAGGTAGGATGAAGACGTAGTTCGCTGAAAAGATAAGGTATCTGCATATGTTGTAGTGAAAGCATGGATTTATAATATGTTGAAAAAAATGGGCAAAGTGACGTTGAAATTATCAACGACATCATGAGGCTCTCATATTTTACTTGTTGCATATGAGGAATGTACGAGGTTATGGTTCAGAGATAGAATTAAGAATGTGATAACATCATCACTGATAGCATGGGTAAAGAATAGCAAGTGCATCATAAATTTCATGTAGATGAAGGTTTGAAAAAGCTAGCATTAAAATTATGAAATGATATTGATTTTGACATGGATAAAAAAATCTACAAGTGTGAGGCTATAGCCATTTTTAGTAAAACATTCCCATGAAGAGGAAATAAAACTATCACATCCAATCCCATGCAAGGTGATGGAGAGTAGATATTTGGAGCGGATAGAAAATAGTCTATATTGGATATTTGATTGCAAGGGTTGTTAGAGGGGAGATGTTTAATGCCAGTAGTGGAACTAGTCATGGTTTTCAAATATTGATATTTTATGCAAAATATTGTACAAACTTGCATATGCACTGTTGAAGGTTTAGAAACATGGATTTTGGTTTGTTTACTTAGAAGATTGCACCTAGTTTAGTTCAGACCGTGTGAATGCAGCTCTAATTAGATTAGGTTACATTAAAAAATTCTCACATCTTTGGTTTTGTAGGATAGGGTAGCATTATACTGATAGTAGTTTGTCTTTAACATTTTCAATATTTTGGTCCATATTCTAGAATCTTATTTTTATTTCTCTAACCTTGTCTTTTTCATTTTTTTTAAATTTTACAGATAAAATAAAAATACGAAAAAAATTAAAAATTAAAAAATCAATGTATGGATTCCAATATTAAGCTTTAAATTTTCATTTAAAGCAATTTTGATTTTATTTTGAAGCCAATTCAAAATTACAAAAATTATTCAAAGTTCAAATTTTTAAAGGAATTTTGTAATTTCAAGTTTTGCATGATTTCACATTTTGAAGGAGATTCAAGTTTCAAGATTTGCAATTTAGTTTTATCAAGCAATGAATTAACTTCTCTTTATAAAAATTACAATTTCATTAAAGATGGGTAATCTATATGGCATTTCAAGGCTACTACATTTTCAAGATTAGTCATTTAGGTGTTTCTTTTTCATGCTCAAAGTTTAACAAAGCAACATAGAATCCATTCACAAAGCAAGAATAAAATGAATCCAATCATCATTTAAGATTCACATTTAGAGATAGATTTTAATATTTTGTTTCATTCTCAAAGCAGGGTTTAAAGAATATAAAACTTATTTAAAATCTTCTTAACAAAAGAAGATAAAATCTACCTAAAACACTCCAAGATAAATGAATTAAATCACCTTGGAAAATCAAAAATAAAGTGAATAAGGGATCAATTTCATGCACTCATTCATAATTTTATTTCTACACATAAGGGAAATCAAGCCCTTTCAATTAATGAACAATAAAAGCATAGCATAATAAAGTAAGACCAACACAAGCCCCTTGTTAACAATTATTTGTAAATCACTAAGGTATTCCTAGTACTTATTTGATACATCTTCACAAGATTACAAGCACACATTAGGTAAAAGGAACCTTGAATAAATTTTTATTTATTTGAAAGAGAGGCTTTTCTAATCAAAATCCTAACTGTGATGGTGATTTTACAATTGGGAAAAATTATGATTTTACAATTGGGCAAAATTACCACTCAACAAAGCATTAGAAAGAAGGCTTGCATGCACAAGCCATTTGGCACAAACTCTCTACATTCAAGTGCTCACCTAAAGGGAGTTACATTCAATTGGAGGGAGTTAATATTCTTTGGAGGTTACCACTAACCTCATAATTTTTGAAGAAACATCTATCACTACCGAAGAAAAATTTATCATTGTTGAAGGAATATTCATCATTATGGAAAGAACATTTATCACTACTAAAGGAACATTAAAGAAGTTGTCTTGCAATATTTCGTGTGACACTTGTCACAAATCCCATCCTTCTTAAGATGCAAATCTTGGAGAATGAAATACACAACAGTGTGTGAAGCAGAACACAACCAAGCAAAGCAAGGGAGTAGTCAAACAGAGTTAAAGCATCAAGGTGAAATGTCTATACACCATTCAATGGTGTAAGAAAGATATTTAAGATGCTATCATAAAACTAGTGAATATTACTTGCATTTGGAGAATCCTTGCAAGGGATATCTAAAGATATATTTCATTGCTAGTTACAGAAGTGAAGGATCACCAATCGAGGGATGAGTTTGCACCGATCAAAGAGGGCTCTGACTATCCATGAGTGCTACATACCATGTACCTACAAATTTTTTGATGCACAATATAAAGGAGTGATTGAGGTAGAGATATTTATGCTTGTTTTAACATAAGGTTTTTGGATTTATAAGGGAACCTTTTATCTATTACAATATTCAGAATCTAGATATTCATTAAACAAGCATACTTCATATTTGTTAATATTTGCAAAAGTTATCAAGGAGGAATAAGGTATATTATTATTGTTATTAAATTACTTGCAAATACTATTTTCTAATTTTTCCAAATTTGGGAGTTATGAGGGTTGTTATATTGTTTGTCCTAATTTTACTTTGGTTGGATTTCTATAAATCTTGGTATGTGCATCATGATATATGTCTCATAAAGTGTGCTAATCATGTTTGGGATCCAGGGAAATGATAGCCCAATATTTTTGCATCACCTTGTACATTATTGTATATAGCTTTGGTATGCATGTTTTTGTTTTTAGTTTTGTTGTTTTGGTGCTTTGTCTCTAATGTTTGGTTTGGCAAGTTTTATTTTGCTTTCATGTTAGTTTACATTAGGTTAGGTTTAGTTTGTGTTTTGATTTTTGAGTTTTGTGTTTTGGATTTGGTCCCTCCATTTGAGGTGATATTTCATGGTCGCTACTAATGGCCTTTAGACTATTTTTTGTGTTACTTTGTCATGAAGCGTGAATTTCCTATCACATAGATCAAGAAAATGGAGGCAAAGAAATGGAATCACTCACCTTGTTCCCATTTGAGGGGCAAGAAATTGAAAGCCTAGTTTCACCTAAGGACCCCATAATATCTATGTTACCTCAGATAGAGGAAATTCCAGAGCTTGAATGGTTTGGGTTTGATGTCATTGATGATCCAAATGAAAATGTTGCTTTATTTGAAACAACTCAAGTGGTTGATCATAGAGATGTGTTATTTGACAAATCCCTAGGTAGACAAGACTTATGGTTTGAAAATAGTGGACATGTTTTTAATTGGATGTCTAACTTTGGTGTCTTTGATAAATAGGTCGTAGATGAAGATGAAGGACTACTTGATGATAATTATGAAGATCATGAGAAAAAGAAGTTACAAATCCTCTACAAGTATTGGTAAATGTGTCTTATGATCCATTTGAGGGGGAATAAAGACAAAATATTTATTATAAGGAAGCGATGCAGTGACTTTATAGAAAACATTACGAATGGCCCGAGGGAATTATGAAAATGATCCATTTCATTAGAAGTTAGGAGGTCAAATGAAGGAAATAAGGAGATTCAGAAATGAGATAAAATGGGAAGATGAAAATGGAGATTTTTGGGGGCTAATTTTAAATAGCCATGAAGGCTCATGAACCAAGGACAGGACATTTTTGTAGACCAACACTGGAAGTTTTGGTACAAAAGTGAGGAAAAGGATTGGAAGGCTTTTTGGACTATGTCCAAGATTCTGGTCTCATTGTTGTATGTAGAAAAATAGATTTTGAATACAATGAAGATTTAATGTCCATATTTATTTCAATGTTAGAGTTGTTTTTAATGGTGTCTTATGCATTAATTCGGTTGCATCATTTAGATAACTATAATGCATGTTTTTATTTCCTCAGACTCTCACCATGACTGGATCTTAGATTGTGTGGATGCAAGTCTAACCTAGTTGTGTTTTGTATTCAGGATCTAACATTTTCTACAACATAGGCCGGATTAGGGTTCTATAGTTTCTCTTTGGTCATTTTCCATATTTTGGTCCATATTCTAGATTTTTTTATTTTTATTTTTTCTAACCTTACCCTTTTTGCAATTTTTTTAAAAATCGGCAATTAAAATAAAAATAAAAAAATTAAAACTCCAAAAATAAATGCACGGATGAGAAGAACAAGCTTTAATGTTTTATCTAGAATAATTTTGATTTCATTTTGAAGCCATTTTGAAATTATAAAAATTATGATTGATAGAGGATTGTCAGTAGCTATACCTGAATTACGATCCTTAGATCCATTGGGCCCTTGGTCACAAAATTTGCATAGGAAACATGAGTGCATCCCAATATGAAGGATTTTAACAGTATTCCATCATTCGCAAAGTGTTCATATGATGTCACTCTGACACACGCCTGGAGCACTTTCATTTATTAGTCAGGCTATGTACACAAAATTGTGGCATGAGTGGATGTCGTAAATATTGATTCATTCAGGAAGTCATATAGTGAATCTACAATGATTAGACCATATGATGTTAAAATTGAGGTATATTTTGTAGTTTGGTCGGCATTACCATCCTTTATAAGATGTGAAGCATTCATAACTTAGTAGATCATCTTGCACACCAGTTTTCATGCAACTAATGACCAATGTGACAATAAATTTTTCCACGTGGGAGCCAACTTTTTGTACAGATCTTTCTGGAAACAGGCTCACATGTTGCTAGTTTTTGGGATTCGTCTATTATGAAATCCCATATTGGTATGCCTCCATTATCGTCGCATGTTTTTTCTCGTAGGCTTCATTGATTGAGCTTGTTGCTTATGATATCTCCTTAGGAACTGTGTTTTGATCAGATAATCCAATGTGGAGATGACTTGGCCCTTTCTCATTGCACATTGGGACACAAAAAGGTTGTACAAAAAACTCCCTCCTTGTGTGTGTTTTTCTCACCTAGATCCAGATCTTTCCCTCCTTTGGAAAATGTGCAAGTGCTAGAGGTATCATCTTTTGTACTAGTGCTTGCACTTCTCCTGCCTGAGCCCATGATGAAATCCACCCATTTTGTTATGTCGGTCTGTAGCCTTGGCTCCTACACAGCTTGAGATGGCATCCATAGGGGATATTGTGCAGTAGGGTGGGGAGAAATGACGAGAGGAAATAAATATGGTAGAGAGAATTCTCCCAAATATGTTATTCCTACTTGAAGTAGGAGTTTCTCTACCCATATGACCTCCTGGTAAATATGGGGGAATATTTTTTCCCTATATTGTAGAAGGAGGAGGGCTACATTTGAGCTTAGATCTCGAATATAGTACAAGTGAGCCTAGGAAAGTGATGACTGGTATTGAAGAGGAATCCTCTTCCAGCTCCTCTCAAATCGAATGTTGAAGTTGATTAGAGACTCGAGAGGGGCCCTCTTGATGTAATAAAGATGCATCAAGAGTTGAAAATGATCCATGGAGCCATCAAATATGTCTATGAGAGCTCCCACCAAGTCTTCCCATGAGAAAATGGTTCTCCGTCCAAGGGTACGATACCACAAAAGTGTCCTTCCTTCTAGAGAGATGACCAAAATCCTGATCATAACATCTTTGTGAGTAATGCTATGGATGGGCACTAGCACAACAACATCTTCAAGATGCTCCTGAGCCATTCCCAAGGTGCCATTGTATTTGGTAAGGGCCTTCAAGGTAGCCTTGGAAATATCATATAAGCAGTGGAGGTTGAGTGGACCACATTTTTTATTTGGGGAACAATAGCTGAGCCATTAAGGTTGTAGTATTTAGAGGTCTCAATTATGATGTCGAAGTCAGAATCGAAGTCGCTAGGTGAACATACTATCTCTACTTGTGAGTTCAAGGTTGCTCACCATACCTTAAGTCCTTTGAGATGTTTTGATATTTAGCATGAGAAGGCAACTGATCTCATGATCTGGAAGTGCTGCTCAGTTGGAGTCGCAAGTTGAATTTAAAAAAAATTGGGTAAAACAGAGAGTCACCAAACTCTAGTTTCCTAAAATATGGGACTCAGTCAATCCCCAACAGAGTCTACAAAAACTATTAGTGACCAATTCGATATTTTACGTAGGGTAGGGTGGACGAATCAGTACCAAGCAATGTAGAACGATTATCACATAGAAAGGATAGGGTGGACGATCTCCAGAGAAGACCAGTTCCTCGAGGTGATCCCAACTACTCTATGCCATAAAAGAAAAGGAAAAGAGAATGGGAAAAAAATAAATAAAAGGTCATAGCTATAACTCACAAGGATGGGTATAGCTACATCAAGACTCATGCAAGCATGATACCCCATCCAAAATACAATCCCCACACCATATCATCCAACAACATCCTTGTCCTAGCTCTCTATCAGTGGCGAGTGGGAGGCAAATTCTAGTATCGACAAATGGGTGCATGAGATCTAGGATGCATAATCAAAGCACTCTTGCTCGGTCGGTGTTAGTAGAAATAAACCCCCAACCCATATAATGAAAACACTCCCCCTTAATTACTCAACCACACCCCATAGAATCCAGATACTATAATAACATAGAGTGACTCAAACAAATAAAGAATTGAATATTCATACATTCAGTGAAAGACAAGAATACAAAGTTAAAGGTCAAATAGTGCATAATTTGTATTTACAGAGGGGAAACCTTACATAATAATTGTAATGGCTAAAGAGCCACCCTTAGGAATGACTAGCATTCCACTATTTATAGTTATATTTACATCAATATCATAATTTGAACATTAATGGTGGAATGTGAGAACATAATATTTGTAGCAGACAAACGTCGTGCTGGTACACTATCACACTGGATGGTGTCGATATTCTAGAAGGAGGTAGATGTACTTGGTTGAATCTGGGCCTTTAGATCATCTGATCCTTTTTCCCAAATGATCAGCTCTTGGCTATCTCGTACCTCTCCTCGACTAACAATCTTCTAGTTATGCAATGGATGACAGGTTTTGAGACACCTTGGGAGAAATGCACCAAAAATTAGTCATACATATACCTACATTTTCAAGTACCAAAACTACTGCAACCACGTGTACATATTCCTTTTGAGTTTCAAAAAATAGTGGATTTTTTGCATGTCGAGCATGTACTTTATTTTCTTTTGTTTCTACTCGTAGGGTACTAGGAAGCAAGGGCAGATATTTCTCTGAGGTGTCATCCCTTTTGTACTTGTATTTCCTGCCAAGAGAGGGCGAGAGTCTATTTTTCTTCTAAGTCTATAATTATATAATTTTTTCCTTTGAAATGTTCGCCCAATAAGTTGGGTGGGCCTTTCAAGAAATTTTACCTAAATTTTTGAGGGTGGGTGTCTACCCGCTCTTGTCGCCCGCTCATCCATCGATTCAGCCCACCCGCAACTATTGCTACTACTCAAATATTTTCTGCTCTTCCATCGATGTCTTCAAAACTTGGTGAACTCCCTGAAGAGAAACATCATCTTTTGCAAAAAATAATGGGGGTGCAAAAGACACACCCACAGGAAGCCAAATAAAAATATCATAGGTGTTAACAAGAAATGGGGCTAAGCCCACTAGTAAAAATAAAAAGTGATGATGATGAAAATGATATCATGGAATATTAGGGGTATGAATAAGACCCCTAAAAAGGATTTATTAAGGAATTAATAATTTTTTACAGTCATGAGTTTATTTAAATACAAGAAATAAAATTAAGTACTGAGGAATGTAAGGATGCTTTTAAGAAGAGTTAGGAGATGAGTGATTGTCTAACAGTTTATTCTATGGGAGCTTCATGCGGTATTGCAATAATACATGATAAATTCAAATGAGATGGGTCATTATTAGAAGTAAAAAGCAATTAGGTTACTAGACTATTTTACAAAAAATAAATCATAAAAGTAAGGGTTATAAATGTATATGCTTCAGCTATAGTTACTCCTAATGAAAGATGTTGAAAATATGTTAGCATATTTTTGTCAAATATAATGATGATTCATTTTGATCTATGGATTCTTGGGGGTGATTTCAACATTATTGTATCTCATTTAGAAAAGAATGGTGGTATTCCATGATGGTTTAAATCAATGCAATATTTTGCTTCATTTGTCAATTTAAATGACCTTTATGGGATGTTAGTCCTTCAAGTTTTCAATATACATGGGATAATAGATGCTTTGGGTAAACTCATATAGTAGAAATATTGGATAGATTCTTGTTATCTAATAAATGGTTGCAAAAAAAATATACAATCTCTTAGATATTTTATTACGAGTAGGATCAGATCACAAACCTATTCTTTTGACTTGTGATTTACCCAATAACATTCATCCAAATCCATTTTTCTTCCACTCTATGTGAATCCAAGACCCTCATTTTTTTATATGGTAATGTTATGGTGGGATGAATAAATATTTGAAGGGTCATGTATGTATAGGCTTGTTCAAGAGATGAAATATTTAGAGCACATGAAGATTTGGTGTCAATTTTTTTGGTAATATTTTTAAAGAAAAGAAATAAATTGAATCCAAGCTCAAACATTCACAAGCGATAGTAGAAACTACTAGAACGGATCAATATTATTATGTGAAAGAAAAAACAATTACTTTTTTATTATCAAAATGCATTGAAAAAGGAGTCGTATTGGTTTCAAAAATCTAGGGAGAAATGGCTCAAGGAAGGAGATAGAAATACAAATAAAATTCATGCTACAACAAAAACTAATTTTTCTTTTTGTCATATCAAAAATATTTTAACTCTAGATGGAAGAAATATTGAGGATGAAGAAGATATAAGGAAGAAAACAATTAATTATTTCAAAAATATTTTACCAAATACTAGGCAAGAAAAAGAGGCACATGATAAGATTTTGTAAAGTATTCCATCAATTATCACACAGGGAAAAAATAAAATATTGATGAATAATATATCTATGGAGGAGCTATATGAAGCAATTTTCTCTTTCCACCCTAACAAGGCACCTGGCTCTAATGGATTTTCTACAATTTTTTTTCAAAAATTTTGGGATTTATTGAAGAGTAATATATTTATTATGGTTGAAGAGGCCCAAAAAAGGAATGCTATAATAAGTGATATTGATGCCATTTTTATTACATTGGTTTCCAATAAAGGTAAGACAAAATATTTTGAAAATTTTTGTCTAATAAGACTTTGTAATGTAATTTATATGATCATTTCAAAAATTATGACAAACAGGTTGAAAGGTATTCTAGATTATGTTATCTCAAAGGAACAAGGTGGTTTTGTTCATGGTAAAAAAATTCTTGATGGTATAATCATTACATAGGAGTACATACATTCTCTTCACTCCATGAAAAAACCAAGTATGCCTATGAAATTAGATATGAACCAAGCATATGATAGGGTTTCCTAGAATTTTCTACATGATATTCTTGGAAAGCTTGGTTTTGATTAAAGTTGGTATGAATGGATTAAATATTGTTATAGCACTATGAAATATTCTATCTTGATATATGGTTCTCCTATTGGTTACTTCAAGTCATATTGTAGAATTTTTCAAGGTGATCCACATTCATTATTCTTGCAAAAGCGTTAGGGGGAGATTTCTCAAAGGTAAAAATGGAAGGAAAAATCAAAAGTATTCAAGTTGCAAAAAATGGTCCCTCCAAATATCATCTCCAATTTTTTGATGATACTTTTTTTTGGGCCATCCCTTAGTTAATGAGGCCTTGGATTTTAAATCAATATTATCATGCTATGAGAATGCTACTAGATAATTGGTTAATATTACAAAATCTAGGATTTACAACAAATTATTGTGAATATTTTAGGGTTTAAAATTAAAAAAATTCCATCAACCTACTTAGGTATTCCTTTGTATAATAAAGGAAATAAAAAGGAGCTTTGGGTCTATTTTTTTGGATAGAATTAAAGCTTGTTTGATAAATTGGAAATATAAGTTCTTAACCATGGCTAGAAGGCTACAACTCATAAAGACTACATTGCAATACATCCCTAATTTTATGATTTCACTTTCAATATTGCCAATAGGTATAGCATCAAAAAATGATAAAATTCAAAGAGACTTTCTTTAAAAAGGATGTGAGAAAAAATAGGTTTCCTCTTTGTAGGTGGAATAGGGTTTGTAAAGGAAAGAATATTGGAGGAGCAAGCTTATGGAATTGTAGATTTATGAGTTTGGAATTAGAGACAAAGCTTTTGTGGATATTATTCAAATATTAGGGAAATAATTAGGCAAAAATATTACTACAAAAATATATAGGTTCTCTTGATGCAATAAAATTATTTAGAAAAGAACCCTACACAGAGGATACTCAACATGGAACTTCATATCAGATACCACTGTTAGCTTTTGATGCAACATGTGATGGGAGATAACAATCACAATATGCAAAATAATATTAAATAAAGTAAATCTACGAGATGACTAAAAATATACTATACATAGAAATGATAGAGATGTTTACAAAAGTAGTTGTGGAGGAAATGAACACTCCATGAATATAGCTACAACTCAAGAATGGGCATTGAGCATATTACACCCCATCACAATACATCACACTGCTACATTATGCCACTCTAGTTTACACTACTTCCCACTGTCGTAGTTCACTCTCTATGTATTATACCTCTATGTCTATGGCCCTTTATATAGGAAATAGATTCCTTGGCCAACACTCTACCTAGATGTGCAAGGGACAACTTGCACATATATACAACTTGCACTTTAACACTTGTGTATTTATTACATTGCATAAAGTAACTAGATAACTTACCCCTAAAGCAATCTAATGTCCTAAGTATGTACCAATAAAGGTAAATTTACATAATATAAATGATGTAATAGTCTATTTCTAACAGGAGAAAACTTGTGGAATTGTAGACTTATGAGTTTGGCATCAGAGGAAAAGCTTTGGTGGAGATTATTCAAAGATCAAGGAAAGAATTGGGCAAAAATATTACTTCAAAAATATATAGGTTCTCTTGATGCAATGAAATTATTTAGAAAAATAATCCTCCCCAAAGGATCCTCAACATGGAACTTCATATCAGATAGCTCGCAATTGATAAAAAATATATTATATGGTTAGTCAATGAGGGAAATTATGCAAGTTTTTGGTCTGATGTTTGGTTGAAGTATTAACCTCTTATATTTGACCCAAAATGGTAACCATTGGCTCAAGAATACCTAGCTTGTAAAGGTCCAAAGGTCAAAGACAATATTAATATGAGCAACAACTCCATATCATGGATTTATTTTAATAACTTGGTTGAAGGAGAGGAACTAAAAAAATGTAGATGAACTTAAAAAGATGCTTCAAGAGATTTATTTAACAATATTTACAATAAAGGATGATTTAGTTTAGAATCTATCAAAGTATGGTGTATATCCAGTCAAGTTGGGATACACATATTTAGAGCAATCAAAATATTCTACTCCTAAATATTTTTCTTAGAAGAATGTCTTGTCATTTGAGGCTCTTCTTAAGGCCTCAATATTCCTTTGGTTAGTATTTCAATGTAATATTCTTACAGGAGAGATCCGACAAAGAAGAGGATAGTGTGAGAAGAATTTAGAAACATCAGACCATTTACTTCTTCATTGTCCCTTTGCTCATAGCATTTGGGGTTACTTTTTTTAAAATATAAAAATATATTGGGCAACTTGATGGATTTTTATCCAAATTATCATAGGACCTAAATATCCAAAATCTCAAGTAATTTCAGATAGTAGAGCAATTAAATATTACTTACTAATGTAATAACATAAAGAAAGCACTTATTTTTCACAAAATTTGTATACTAGCTTCATTAAATTTTCATTCCATTTCTCAATTCAATACTTGGAGCTTTGTCTTCATAATATAACCATAGAAAAGTGACTCTTGAACTTGATCTCCTCACATATTCGAGAGATGCAACCTTTTCTATTCCATACATAATACATGCCCCTTGACTTCTTATCTTTCCACTTGTATACATGACTCTGGACTTTATATTAACTTAATACATGACACTTGTGAACATCATACACATACAAATTCTACTCTAATATTTACGTTGATATTCTAACCAAATAATGTAATATTATCTAACACCCCTATGTATTACATTATTTGGTATGAAACTCTTTTGGAGAACATAGAAGGTTTTGAAATAAATAATATTTGTTTTGACCAAGTGCTTTTGTAAAAATATCTACAAATTGATCTTCAATAGACACATGTTTTATTTGTATATGATGATCCTATACATGATATCTAATAAAGTGATGTTGAGCTTCAATATACTATGTTCTTTTATGAATCATAGGATTTTTGATCAATTTAAGAACTGCTTGATTGTCACAATTTAGTATTGTCAAATTTATTTTGATCCCCATATCTAACAAGATATACTATAACCAAAGTGCTTCACATACTTTATAGTTTTGTTGATGTATTGTAGTATTCCTTTTGTAGATTTTTAATGGTTTTCTCTAGGTTCTTGTATAAACCTAAAAATATAGTTTACAACAAAAACAATACCAGGCTAGGTATTGGTTAAATATAAAAGACTTCCAATTAATTGTTGATACATAGTAGCTAAAACTGGTGATGTCTCATCATATCTTGATAATTGTAATCCTTGTTCTATAGGTGTATCTTTAGGTTTACAATTTGTCATTCTATATCTTTCCAATAGTTATTTTGCATATTTTGTTTGAGTGATTGTAATTCTATTTTCATTTTGAAAATTTTCTAAACTAAGGTAAGAGTGAAGAATTTCTATATGTGTCATTTTAAAATCCTTCTCTAAGTCCTTTTTTACTTCATTTATAAAACTTTTTAAACTTCTTGTGATTATTATATCATCAACATATACTATAAGAATTATTTTCTTTGGTCCAATCCCTTTTATATAAATATTTTATTATGTTAAACTTTGCTTGAATTTATATTGTAGCAAATGATCATTAATTTTTATGTACCATGCTCTTGGTGCTTGTTTTAAACCATATTATAGATATTTATTTAACTTATAGACCTTTTTTCCTATCCTTTAATAATAAAACCTACTGGTTGAGCCATATATACTTCTTCTAGATCACTATTAATAAATGCACTTTTAACATCTATTTGATGAAGTTTCTGCCTAAGTTGAGTTGCTAAAGCATAAAATTGTTCAAATAGTAGTCATTTTTGTTGTAGATGCAAAAAATTCTTCCTAATCAATTCCTTCTATTTGAGTATACCCTTTTGCAAATAATCATGCCTTATATTTTTCAAGAGATCCATATACCTTATACTTTATTTTGTAAACCCATTTTCACCTTACTATTTTCTATCCTTGAGGTAGATTAACTAATTTCCATATTTTATTCTTCATTAATGTTGCATATTTTGATTCCATAGTTGTTTTCCATTCTAATTGTATTACAACATATGAAGGTTCTATTAAACTCGTCAATCCCATATTTATCCTTGTCATATTGTGGGTTTGAGATCTTGTAATGGTAAGGTCTAGCATTTGCTCAAGCTTTAAATCCTTGAGTGTAGCTATATACCATTTTGTCTCTTTTATTTGAGATGTAATTATTGGTTCTGTATTTTCAACTCACTCACTAAATATTTCTAATTCCAATTCTTCACTAGATGAATTTTCTTCATCTAAAATATTTAGAATAGATCTTATATCAATTTCTTCATCTTTAATAATATCTTAGTTTTTTTCATCAAAAACTACATCTCTGCTCATAGTTTTTTTTGTGATTGGATCAATTACTCTATACCCTATTAAATTGTCATCATACCCAAGAAATATTTTACATATGGTTTTATCATCTAGTTGTGTCCTTTTTTTGTTGGAACATGTACACATGCCTTACATCCAAAAATCTTTAGGTGTTCTATTGAATATTTTCATCCTGACCATACTTATTCAAGAGTAATACTTTTAAGCATCTGTGTAGGTGATCTATTATGTGTATATGCTACAATATTAACAAATTTTGCCCAATATTGATCACCAAGACGTGGTTCTTTTAACATACAACAAACTATTTTCCTAATAGAATGATTTCTTCTTTCTATTATACCATTTGGTTGAAGTGAATAATTTTATCTTTTTATATCCTTAAATTGTAGAAATGATTCAAATTATTTTGATAAAAATTCTCCTCCTCTATCAGAACGAATATTTTTTTATCAATTTTCTTATTTTTTTCTACAAGTTGCTTAAATTGTTTGAAGCAACTAAAGGCTTCAAATTTAAGGTTTAGGAAATATACCCACATTTTTATAGAGTAATCATCATCAAAGATTTGAAAATATGTATGTCCTCCAATGCTTGTAGTGTCCATTGGTCCACATAGATATGTATATATTAATTCTAATAGTTCCTAAGCTTTGTATTTATTGAGTTCAAAAGGTATTCTATATTGTTTTTCTATAAGACATTATGGATAAAATATAGATTCCCATGAAATTTTGGGTAGTGCTTTGACCAGTTGATATTTATTCATCTCATTCAAATAATATACGCTTGCATGTCCTAACCTCCTATGCCAGAGTTCTTTGGTTTATAGTATTTTTGTTCCTAGAGCAACATTTGATAACTTGTCTAGAACAAATAGACCATTTTTATAAGAACTAGAAGCTATATGTTTTTCTTGTTTGGTAATAAGACATTTCTTTTTGTTTTTAATTACTCTAAATTCAAATGATAGTTTTTATCCATAATTTGAGATATTGAGAGGATATTTGTAGTCAATATAGGAATATATAATAAATTTTTTACTATACCTTTTGTTCTTGGAAAATTGATTAAAATATCCCCTACTCATTTGACCTCATATTTTCTATTATCAACTATGGCAATTGGTTTTCCATATTGCTTTCAAAAACTATTGAACCATCATTTATCTCTTGTCATATGCCTACTTTCCCCTGAATCAATATACCAATAATTTTAACCATGATGTTTTGTGTTTGTTGACATGATTTATTCCTTTTGAAATTGACTTGCTTATCTCTCCAAATTTTAGAAATTTCAATTTATCAAATTGAAAAAATTAATTTGCAAAAAAAAATATTGGAGTTGAATTCCTTTTAACTCCCAATTTTAATAAATTCTAAATTTTCAACTTATCACTTTTCCCTAAATTTATAATATTTTCTTTTCAAAAAATCAAATTGAAAATTTTCAATTGACCTTATCACTCCAAAATCAAAAAAACTATAGAAACTTTAATTAAGTGCTATACTTCATAAAAAGTGCTAAAGTATATGGTGCTTGTCCCAAATTTAAATTGGATGCATACCTTTCACCTTCCATGTGGTCATCAATATCATGCTCCATCAGGACATATGTTAGTGCCAACATTTTTTTAATCAAATATAGAAGACGTTACACCTTCCTACGCTTAATGTTTCACACATGTATGTAATTCATTTCTCCTAGATGTTTTTGCTTTTAAACATTGTTGTAGCTTTCTCAATTTTGAGGACTACTTCCTCTTTTACCAATTGCTACTATGATCTATCCCAAGGACTATTTCCTCATCACAAATCATCATTGCTAAAAGAACTATCCATTGTTGCTTGGTGTACCAAGTGCTGCTGCTAGAAAAACTAGATACTATTGTAACTTCTATACTTTCCTCAAGGTTATGATACTTGGATAGCAATGTTGCCTCCTCTATTGAGTAATGGTGTTTCCTTCTCTCCTGAGTAATGGCTTTGTTACCTTCTTTTCTAATAAATGGTATTGTATTCTCTTCTATTATATCTGAGCTTGGCATGGTACCAAATGTAGTGCTCTTGATGGCATTTGAATATTCAATGTTTTCTTGGAACATTCCTTTGTTGTCCACTTCTTCTTCAGGTAGGAATAATTATGGTCTTCTCTAAATCGGATGAATTTTCTTTACAACACTCCAACTTGGATTTCTTACTTTTCTTTCTTCCTCTTAGTTGCAAGCTCTCTTATTTTCATACACTGATTTCTAACAATGATACTACTCAAAGTAGTTCTGAACAAGTCTATATAATGCAACACTGATACCATTGATGGATTTTTATCCAAATTATCAAAATACCCAAATATATAGAAATCTTAAATAGTATATCAACTTAATATTACTGACTAATGCAATAACATAAAGAAAGTACTTACATTTTTTATAGAATTTATATACTAGCTTTATTCAATTTTTATTCCATTTCTCTATACAATACTTGGAGCTTTGTCTTCATAATATAACCTTATAAAAGTGACTCTTGAACTTGATCTCCTCACATAATTAGGAGATGCAACCTTTCTTATTCCATATACAAGACATGCCTATTGACTTCTTATCTTACCACTTGTATACATGACTCTTGACTTTATGTTAACTTAATACATGACACTTGTGAACATCCTACACATACACACTCTACTCTAATATTTACATTCTAACCAAATTATGTAATATTCTCTAACATAGCTCCATCTACATTGAAAGAGATCATGAAATATTGGATTAATTATTTTAAATCTAAAGCATTTATATTTTGTGGAGGATTGGCCATACCAATATTTGTTGGAATTTATGGCTTGAAAATAATAATAGATTTTTAAAAATAAATCTCAAAATCATGCTTAAATTTGAAACCGTATTATTGTCTCTCTTACAAAATATCTACAAATATGGTGTTCATCATGGGAAGTATTGAATGTAGAAAAAGAGGTGGTAACAACTTGGTTACAAGATTTGAACATGCATGAAAGAGTCATTTGCGATAATGAAATTAAAATAAAGGATCTACTTTGATCTAGGGTAAAATAGAAATTTCTAAAAATTGGGTTTATCAAAATTAATTTTGATGGTTCTTTCAAAATAAATCTATAAAAATTGGTGGAGGTGATGTTTTTAGAAATAATGAATGCAATATTCTCCTCACTTACTCAAAATCATATGGAATGCCAACTAACAACTATGCAAATTCTAGGGAACTTCTTATAGGGATTATTTTTTTTTTTGAAAAAGGATTTGAAAAATATATTAGAACAAAATTATTTATAAGTTGGGATGAGATTCCTCCCAACCTTAGCCAACAAAAGTACCATTTTCTCCTTTTACATTTTCAACAAACTATTGGATTTTAAGCCAAACTATCTTAAGTCTTAGTATAATTAAGCCACAATATCTCAGGTCTTAATATAATTAATCAAGATTATAATTAAATATAAGAGAAATCAAAATATATACTGGCCAATATAATTTACAATAACATTCACAATAACATCAAATATGAATGTAAATGGCCAAAATAATTCATGTAATAACATAAAAAATACTTACAATAATACTACTCAAAATTTGTATATAAGCTTCAATATTATCAATGCTTGTTATGGTGATCGTTTATAAATCGTTTTCCCAATTTTCAATGTATGGAGCTTTGTATCCATAATATAGACATGGAAAGGTGACTCTTCAATACTTGACTATTGCACTCCTCACATATTCAAAATTTGCAACCTTTCCTATTATTTACATAAGACAAGACTCTCATGTTCTTTGGCTTCTCATCTTGTCATTTGTATACAAGACTCTTTACTCTCTTCTTACATGCACACTTAACTCTATGACACTTTCACACTTCTACATGGTACTTACTCTCCTACATGCACTCCTAATACATGATAATTGTGCACATCCTCACATTACATATTTGCACACTTACATGACACTTGTGCACTTTCTCTCATTACACACTTGCACTCTTGCATACATGAAACTTGTGCATATATTGTAAATCACACACTTGCACTCTTACTTACATGACACTTGTGCATATCCTACAGATAAAAACTTATATAAAAAGAAAAATATAAATCACTCTTTTAAACTATAGACTCAAACCCTAATCTATTACATATTTACATTTTTACCATAAAGGTACCATGGGGGTATTGACATGTACCAAATATCTTAAGAACTAAGCACTTTTTGTCACAACACTAAAAGGAGATCTGCGTTGGAGCCATATCTCCTAAACCATATGTCTACAATAAAAAAATGATTAAAATTGTAATAAAAAATGATGGAAATATATTTCAACTGAGGGGGATTCACAAATTATCATCAATGTTGTCAACAAGAATTGATGTGAGGATTGGATAAAAAATAATATTATTGTTGATGTTCATCCCTATTATTGGAGGCAATCTCTTGAAAATGTGAGGATATTTATAGAGAAGGAAATCAAGTAGTAGATAATTTAGCCAATCACGATAATTTTGGTCTTCATCTCGATAAAATTCATAATTTAAAAGGTAACTAGCCAAGTGAGATTCTATATCTTAATCAAAATGATGTCAAGAAATTGACTGTGGAAACATAGCACTTCGAAGAAGTTGAAAAATATATTTAATAGAAAAAGGAAAGAAAAAAATTGTAATAAAATGTATCACCCAATTTTTTCGTACCCTTACCTGTAGGCTAAAGGATTCGTGCCCGGAAGGGGGATGCAAGAAGGATGGGACAATACCTTGGATGGAGAGGCCCTTTGAAGGTCGCACCTCTCGGGGGAGGGGTATAAGGGTGAATTTTTGACGGATGGTGGGGTTAACCAGGAAACTTTGAGTGGCAGTTTCCATGCATAGGATGAGAATAAGTTTGATGTGTTCATTTTATGTTCAATCATTCAGATTCCTAGGTTGGCAAAAATGAATCTAAGCTATTCTATATGAAATTTCTAGTTTATATGAAGAAAAAAAGCATAAATGAATCCTAAATACAAAAAATATCTGAAATGGAGAAGAGTGCACCTAATTTTTGATGTCTGGTGAAGATTCTGAAGCTTGTAGGAGTCTAGATCATCTCAGATATGACAGGATCGTCTGTAATTGTACAAAATTGTCTAGATCATAGGAGCTCAACTAAGATCAGCCAATATCGTCAGCAACCTGATGAAAGAAACCTGTAATCATGAAAACAAACACCAAAAACCAAAAATACAATTTCAAGAATGATACAAAATGATAGAAATAAGAATATAAATGCTTACATGACAAATCCAGATATCAAATCAAATGGGATGCAATGTTTTAATAATTTATTTTGAATTTTATCATGCAAATATGCTAAATGAGGTGAACACCAAGATGCAGAATAAAAGTGAATTAATCTAATGCACAATTAAATAAGAAAAAAAATAGAAAATGCAAACTCAGGGCTCTAATTGCCCCCAATCTGAACTATAGTCAAAATCATCTGCAATCGTACGAGATTGTCGTCGATCTTGACAGGATCATCCAAAATTGTGGTTGAATCACCTACGACGATCCGAGCTTCCTCCGACTGAAACACAGTGATATCCTACAATAAAACTTGAAAACACAAGTGCAAATGATGGGGGATAGGATGTTCTATCATAGCAAAAACTAAAGTTGTAGGTAAGTGATCAACCAAGGGGATAAACTGGTAAAATACCAAGTTTATATAGGATTAGGGGAATGTTAGGAGGTTGCGGATCATCCCAATCTGGGAGATCTCCAACATAGGAATCTCCAACCGCGCAAACACACTTTTGCGTGAGTTGGAGAGGTTGAAACATAAGCTAATTATGCAAATTTGGTTTTGGGATGAAATCGTCTAGAAGTTCTATTCCAGATGAATTCATTCGATTTGGGACGATATCGTCAGATCGATGATGATATCGTCCAACGGTCAAACAACTTCTAAAAATGGCACAAAAAATGAGGTGAGCGATTAACGAGCGGTTTTGGGGTTAAAATTCAATTTTTTACTTTTTACTAAGGGTTTAACTATGCCAATTTTAGGGTGCTACATTTTTCCCCCTCTTTAGCAAATTTTTTGAAGAAAATGCATTAAAGATGAGTTTTTTTATGCTTTACAAGAAAGCAAAAATTTATTCGATTTTTAGATGACGATTCTAGGTCAAATCGTACAACTATTTGCTATAGTTCCCCCTCCGATTTTTTACCCAAATCAAACGTTTGAGGTAAAATAACGAAAAAGAAAAAATTAAATTAAAAAAATGTTTGTTTGTTTTTAAATAAAAATAGGAAAAATAGGATAAAACCCTAATTCATTTTTACTGTTCACTTTCGTTGTTTCAGAGCTCTGTACGTGAAATGGTGGAAACAACACACATATCGACACAGGTCCAGCGCATGTTGCAAGTAAGGATCTAAACGTAGTGTACTATATTTTTAGTTTGATTTGTTTAATTTTTTACTTGAATTTTTAATTATGTTTGGGCATCGCGACCGTTTTTAGGTCGTCGACAACGTCGGGACGAAATCGTCCCAACTTCGTCAAAATCATTCCTATATCGTTGATTTTGTTTGAGGATGAAATCGAAGAAATAGGAGAGATCCCGTCCAATAAGGGGTGATCCCCAAATTGAAGAATCGGAGACGATTTCATCCTACTAAGGATGATTTAACTAAATTTGGTACGATATCGTCCAATAATGGGCGGTATCTTTTTTTTATGAGATGAAATTGGTTTTAATTGATTTTCATGATTACGTATTAATGATTTTTATTGTTTTATTGTTGATTTTGTAGAGGATATTGCTAAAGAGTCCAGAGTGGAAATACAGGGGTCTAAGGGGTGACTTATCCATGCTCGATCAGGCCGAGCGAGACAGACTAGCAAAGGTTGAACTATAGCATGTGGCAGAGATGCCAAAAATTTCTATAGACATGGGGCTACTAACAGCCCTAGCAGAGAGATGGTATCCAGAGTCGTCCTACTTTCAGCTATCAACAGGGGATATGACTCCCACTCTAGAGGATGTATGGAGGATCTTGAGGATCCCCATACATAGGCGGTTCATGACTCCTTCAGCCAATCAGGGCCATGCTATGATGATACTGTACAGTGACCCAAGCTTTGCCCTAGAGAAGGGTAGAGTGATGCAATGATGAGACAGATGCCTGGGGCATCTTGGTTGACCTAGGTTTTTATAGGAGTGGTGGGTGGTCTTATTTTATGCCACCAAAGAAAATGCATATTACCATGGCTACTCTCAGATGTGGTCTGTTACATGAGAGACCATGGATACAGGTTTGCTTGGGGCAGCTATGTACTATGCCAGTTGTATAGGATCCTTTACATGGTCATATACAAGGGGAGTCAATGTCTGGTGCTGAAATCATTGCTACAGGTTTGGTGCTAGGAGCACATTGCGATGCGAAGGCCGATAGGGCTTCCACTGATAGGAGTTGATCGGGAGAGACCCTAGGTTTTCTATTGGTGGCTCTAGAGAGGGTCACAATGGTGGATAGATCTATCGACATCCCAGATGTTTCTAGATGGCCTCACCCTAGATCGGATCACCTGGAGACCATGGAGAGAGCATCCAGCATGGGTAGAGGATGGATAGGAGTTGGCTCGCATCAGACGAGTCATCTGGTTGAGGATAGAGCAGGGAGAGATAGAGCTCCATCGTTATGACCAAGTTTTGAGGTAGTTTAGTATACAGTAGGGGATCCCTTCTCTTAGGGATTATGAGTATTCCTAGACTGTGTAGGATAATACCACATTGATCGGGGCTCCAGAGATGCAACGGTTCTAGAGTCAGGATTCTGATGATGCCCCCATTTAGCCAGTGGATGGGGATGATGCGGGGGTAGCAGATGGGTATGATGCTTGGTATGCAGGCATCCGCCCTCCTCAGATGATGAGGGCATAGGGTCCGATGCATGCTATAGTGCAACATATGGAGATGCAATGCCAGGCTGCCATTAGTGCAGTGAGGGGTTACAAAGGGAGGGATCAATGATGACCTCCTCAAGAGAGATGTCAAAGAGTACCATAGGCTCCGGAGAGACAACAACAACCGGAGAGGAGGGAGAGACTCCCTTCTCAGTAGAGGGATAGGCCACCATCACCCGATAAGGGCAAGGGTGTCGAGGTGGGGGAGAGCAGCGATATGGCGGCTCTCTAGGCGAAGAATGCCCACCTACGAGCTCAGGTGCAGACTCTTCAGGATGAGGCTACACGGCTCAGGGCTCAGAGCGGAGGGGCGAGCATTCTGGAGCTGGCACGGGTTGTTGCATAGACCACGTTCTACTAGGGGTTGTACTATCATGTGGTTCTAGAGGAGCAGAGGATACCAACCAAGCATTGCGAAGCCGATCAGGATGGGGTCATCGAGGACATCATCATGATCGACGTCGAGGACCCACGATACAACACGGACTCGATGGGACCACCTCCTCCACCTCAGGGCGGGAGAGGAGATGAGGCTGAGAGCTCGAGGGCTTCTCGAGACTAGCTGCTCATTGTACATAGACCATATATTTTTGAGAGGATTGAGTATGCCAGGGTATAGATTGTGGCATACCAATCCGTTTTGATATGATGTATAGACTTCTTGATATATATATATATATATATATATATATATATATATATTCTTTTTGTGATATGACTTGTGCATATGTTTTATGATGCTTTAATATTTTAATGGTTGATTGATTATTCATGTAATTATGTCGTTGAAAATATTATAATTTTATGTCATGCTATAAAATTTAAATGAAATAATCTGATGTAAACAAATTGGTTGTTGTGGTATGATTTGATGAAAAATAAAGTGACTTCTAACAATAATTTCAAAGGACATTGTCGTTGTTACATGACCATTTCATGGAGTCGCCGCTCGCTAGGTCATCAAGCTAATCCCGGTATGAGAGAAATATTGCTAAAAGTAAAAGGGTGCTTAAGAGACTTTCTTAAGACTTTGTGTTGTGATGATGAAAAATGATGATGGTGATGATTTGTTTTCAGATTTCCATGAAAATATTATGCATGAAATATTAAAAATATGATTTTTGCTAGGCATAAAATTCCTAAGTGTGATAGAAATTTGAACAATTGCCTAGGAATTATACCATCATCGCAAAACTGAATGTTGACATAATGAAATGAAATAGAAAAGTTTTCGTTCTTTTTTAAAGCACAATTGTGTAACATAATGATTTAAGCCATATGCTTTTATGGATTAAATAAATGGGAGATAAAATTAGAACGATGGCTTGCGCTAGGCATAGAATTTTAGGTATAGACTTATACCATCATCGTGAAATCCAAAGAAGAAATTGATGTAATAGTTTTATTGCATAGTTGATTTTTGATTTTGAGATAAAAAATATAAAAATGAGGACTTGCACTAGGCATAAATTCCAATTTAGGTTTAGGAACTATACCATCGTTGCGAAAGTCAAAAATATATAAATGTGACTTTATTGCTAGATTTTTGAACATGTTTTGAAAGAAATTTTGGATTTTTGAAAAAATGTATTTAATTGTTTTTACGCTAAGCCAATATTCTCAAGTAAGAAAATCAAATTATTCCAGAAGATTTGCATAAATATTTTAAATTATCTCAAAGACAAAATTTAGATTTATAAGGAACCCCATGTGCATATGTGAGTTCATTGCCGATCTTGATCTATCATAATGATACAAAATCTCTCAAACACAAATGTGTGTGCAATTGTATTGTTCATTTACCAATTTTGAGCAAGATAATTTGATACAAGTAATTTGAATTAACCAAATGAGTGTTCATTGACCATGATTTATATGCATGTAACCGTACCAGACTACTATGTAAGTCGGGTCATCAAGAGCTAGCTGATCCATGAGCGGACATAGGTCTGTACAAAAGAAGGTCGCTAATGTGACAGACATATCACCACGCTAGGAGTTACCCAAGGCCAAGCGGGTTGGGCACAAACCACATGTTATGGGGCTTACCTCACAGTTTTTGAATAATTGAGAATTCCAAGGATTCAAGCTCATTCACCCTTCTTTTCTTTCAAAGGGTAGGGGAAGGGATTTATTGCTTTTTGCTTTTTCTTTTCTTTTTCTCTTTTTTTTTTGTATTTTTGCTTGACACTGAGATAATGCTGAAATATTGTTGAGATGGTACAAAATGATACTGAAATAATGCTTCTTTTTCTCATGATTTTTCTTGACTTTCCTTTTTTTTTTTCTTCCTATACTAGGGATACTTGCTCGGATTGGCTGTAGAGCAAGGGATTTTTATTCTGGGCAGGGGTGAGCTTGTCCTTTTGTCAATTCTCAAAG
Source organism: Wollemia nobilis (assembly GCA_028583015.1). NCBI lineage: Eukaryota > Viridiplantae > Streptophyta > Pinopsida > Araucariales > Araucariaceae > Wollemia > Wollemia nobilis. The sequence continues at coordinate 208,637 of JAQPPZ010009930.1, forward strand.
ATTCTAGACCATGTGCATGATAGGATAGCAGGGGAGAACTTTTCGCTCAAGAGACCACTTCTACTATGTAGCATCATTTTGAATTTGCAATGAAATCATTTTAATGTGAAAAGGTGTACTTGGTTCAAGTAAATAACAAGATCAGTTCTCTATGCTCAAAACTTTATTTAATTCAACTGTGGACTTCGATATAAGAGAGATTAATAATCATACCAAATAAGATCAAGATATTTATTCATGTGAGTGTGAAAGTGAGGGATTCCAAATAAATGCTAATTTATCCAAAATAACTAAAAATATAACTGCAATACTTCAAGAATTGACAAGTGCAAAAATAGAAGATGTTTTTGAGGATTTTGATGATTTTGATTTTTTTATATTTTGATTTTAATTTATGAATTAAGATAATACATAATATTACTATTTTTGAAATTTTTATATGAATTACTAAAATAAGACAATATGTATAATATATACAGTGACGAAATTACCATATTTATGCATAATAGCGCTTAAGATGCATAATGTTCATAGGTTCTTTAAGATCTTTACCATCTAAGGTAGCTAATCTGTATGCTCCCGATCCAAATTTAGCAGTGATAATATATGGCCCAAGCCAATTAGGCTCAAATTTACCTTTAAGGTCTTTAGTTGCATTAGTATTTTTTTTATTTTCTTTTAAGACGAGGTCATCGATCTCAAAGGATCGATTATGAACTTTCTTGAGATATGCTCGTTTGAGCTTGTTCTGGTAGGCACGAAGATGCTCCAAAGCATTAATGCGCTTCTCATCTAGGAGTTCCAGCTGACTAAATCTACCAGCATGATATTCATCTCCTACTTCAGTATCTTGAAGTAGCAGAGCCAAAGAAGGAACTTCTAATTCAAAGGGAAAAATAGCTTCAGTGCCATAAACCAAAACAAAAGGTGAAGTGCCCGTGGGAGTACGAATGCTAGTTCGATAAGCCCACAAAGCAGGATATAATTGAATGTGCCAATCATGGCCAGATTTATTGACCGATATTTTGAGGATTTTAATTAATGTTTTATTAGATGCTTCTGCTTGGCCATTACCCTGAGGATAATAGGGAGTGGACCAACGATGTTGAATTTTATATTTTTGACATAGTTTCTTTACATATTTATTTTTGAAACAAGTTCCATTATCTGAGATGAGATTTGCAAGAATTTTGAACCTACAAATAATTTGATTAAAAATAAATTTGGAAACTTGAGTTCCAGTGCAAGAAGCTAAGGGCATAGCTTCAACCCACTTCATAAAATACTCGATGGCGGTTATGATGAATTTGTGTCCATCAGATGACACAGGATTGATTTTTTCGATGATGTCTAAGCCCCATTTTGAAAAGGGCCAAGGAGATGAAATAGCCTGCAGTTCTTGTGCAAGCGCATGGACAAGGTCAGCGTGTTTTTGGCACTTGTCGCAATGGCGCACGTAATCATGTGCATCATTCTCCATGGTAGGCCAAAAATATCCTATCCTAAGGAGCTTCTTAGCAATGGCGCTACCACTAAAGTGTCCCCCACAAGATCCATCATGGGCTTCACTCAAAGCTGATCTAGACTCTTCTAGATTCAAACATCTCAATAGGATACCTTCAAAAGATCTCCTATATAAGGTATTGCCAATTATGACGAAGTGACTTGCTCGTCTACGTAATAACCGACATTGGTTTCTATTAAAACCTTCAGGGAAGGTCCCATTTTGAAGAAAATTGAGGATATCAGTGTACCAAAGTTCAGGAGTAGTTTCATTGATTAGAAACACGTCCAAAGGTTCCAAGCATGATTTAATTGAAGTGGGTTCCTAGAGTCGATGAATAATGATGGTAGCATATTCGTCATCTAACTCCAAGGGTAAAAGAGATGCAATTATGGCCATGGCATCAGCCGCATGATTGCTAGTTCTAGGAATAGCTTCCAAGGTAATTTGATCAAATAAAGATATTAATTGTAATACATATGCTTTATATGGGCGCAATTTATCATCTCTAGTCTGATAAACATCATTAATTTGATTTATAACAAGTTGAGAATCATCGAAAACTAATAGATTTTTAATTTTTAGTGCTAGGGCTGCTCGTAATCCAAGGATGAGAGCCTCATATTCAGTAGTGTTATTAGTACAGGCAAACATTAATTTAAAGGATAGAGGTATGAGATGTTTCTATGGAGATATCAAAATAATACCTGCACCAGCCCCACTCATGCATCGGGCTCCGTCAAAGTATAAGGACCATTGCTCTGAATGATCTGCCTCTAGTTTAAGGCATTCGTCAAGAAACTCAATGATGAGGGGATGGGTGGATTCTAAGGGTGCAACAGCTAATTGATCTGCTATGATTTGACCCTTAACAAACTTTTGTCCTATAAACGTGAGTTCAAACTCACTTAGCGCAAGAACCCACTTTGTTGTGTGACCAGATAAATAAGGTCGACTCATGAGATACCGCAAGGGATCGGATTTAGCAATAACGTATGTTTTTTGACTGAGCATATAATGGCATAGTTTTTATGTAGAAAATATGATTGCTAGACATAACTTCTCTAATGTTGTGTAGTGGGTTTCATAACTAATTAATGTTCTGCTAATGTAATAATTAGCATGCTCTCTTTTCTCATCATCAAGTTGAGCTAACATAGCTCCTAAAGCAAAATCTGAAGCAAAAATATACAAGATAAATGGGTGATCAGGTTTAGGTGGTGAAAGTACAGGTGGGTTAAGAAGATATTGTTTGAGGAGTTCAAATGCTTCCTGACATTCATCATCCCAATGGAAAGAGACATCCTTCTTAAGAAGCTTAAGAAAGGGTCCAGTTTTATCCGCTAGCTTATCGATGAAGCGACGGATAGCTTGAAGCTTACCTTGTAGACTCCGTAATTCAGATATATTTGTAGGTGCGGGCATATCAGTGATAGTCGTAATCTTGAGAGGGTCAATTTTGATGCCACGTAAAGAAACTATAACCCCCAATAATTTACCTGACTTAACTCCGAATATACATTTGGCTGGATTCAATCGGATAAGATATTCCCTTAACCGATCAAATACTTTTCTCAAGTCATCTAAATGGTCATCTTCTTCAGTAGAACGAGCTATAATGTCATCTACATAATCGTGTAGTATATCATGCATCATATCATGAAAGATATAAGTCATGGCTCGTTGATAGGTTGCACCTGCATTCTTCAACCCGAATGGCATCACTTTCCAACAGAAAGTCCCCCAAGGGGTAATAAAGGTTGTTTTAGCCTGATCTTCAGGAGCTATCCTGATCTGATTATAACCAGAAAATCCATCCATTAAGGATATCATTCCACTCCCAATAGTAAAATCAATGATCTGATCCATATTGGGAAGGGGAAAATCATCTTTAGGGCATGCAACATTAATATCTCTAAAGTCTGTACAAACCCTAACCTTAGTAGCTTCTTTCTTAGTTACTAGAACTACATTCGAGATCCATTCAGCATAATCAATGGCTTGTATAAAAATAACATTCAAGAGTTTTTCTAACTCCCCTTTGACTAGTAAGGCCACTTTAGGATGCATTTTTCTAAGTTTTTGTTTAACAGGTTTAGCATCCGGGTGCACTACTAGGTGATGCATAACTACAGAAGGGTCTAATCCTGGCATATCTTCATATGTCCAAGCAAAGACATCTTCATATTCTTTAAGAAATGCAATGTATTTATCCTATTTTTCTTGACTCAATTCTGATCCAATGTTGATTATGTGGGGGTTATCCTCGGTTCCAATGTTAATTTTTATGACATTTTCTACTTCCATGTGTAGATCTCTCTCAAAATTAGGTGGGGTGGGTGAAACGCCCAATTCTTGTAATTCTTCCAAGGTTAGCTTGGATAATTCATCTTGAGGAGTCATGGCCTCAAGCTGGGCTATACTAGGTATAGAGCCATCAAAATAAAATCCATTATGTAATAATTCCTCAATGGAGACATCATGAAAGATATCTCCCTCCAACTCATCGTCGGATTCAGCGATCATCTCAAGATAAGCTATAGATAGCATATTACATGTGAATGTCTTATTTATTAAATGCAAGGCATCGCGTTCATCTAAATAATCTTGGTAACATATAAGTTGGTCATCATCCTCAAATGGGAATGGCTGACCCTTACTAGAAAATAGGCCCACACCACATCGGGCGGGCCACGCTTCTACCTCAAAAGGTTCTTTCATACCATTCTAGAAAGGTCCCAAACCTTTCCCTTTATATCCCAATTTCAGCATTATAGGTTTGGCTTTAATATATTCATTAGTAAAATAACATCGAGCATATCCATCATAATGAGTTCTGATGTTTCTGGGTATTCTACCCTAGTCATATCCCTTATAAATAAAGGCACAACTCCCGACTTGGTAAATACTTCCCATAGGTTGTGGGAGGCCCAAGGTATGAGGAGATGGTGGCAAATTATTTAAAATAAGGGAATCTTGCATAGAAGCATTCGTTTCTTCTGATATAAGGATTTTAGATAGATCGGGTAAGAGCTCGTCAGTGAGAGCATAAGAGGTAGAAGGAACATTCCCTACGTCTTCTGATGCAGAAAATATAAATTTGGTGGATGTAGACGGTGTAGAGGAGTCGATAGATGGGTCTATTAAAGGTATGGAAGTTATAGGAGTAGAACAAGAGACATTGGTTGTGGGATTAGGATCTTTCTTAGGTCCTAATGCGGTTTGTTCAGAAGATGGTTGAGCTATATGTGAAGGTGCAACTGATGGAGAAGAAGTAGATGACTTTGTGGGTGTGAGTTTCACACGTTTAGATGGATAATGAGAATTAGGATGTGTGGATGACAGAGTGAGGCAAAATTGAACTCCAATAGGTTCTGCCAAAGCACACATATCAAAGGGTCTTGGATCACCATGAATGGTAACCAACTGATTCTTAAATTCGAACTTAACACATTGATGTAAGGTTGAGGGAACAACTCGCATTGCGTTGATCCAAGGATGACCCAAGAGTATATTGTACGATGCAGGGCAATGTACAATAAACACAGTCATATCCAAGGTTCTTGGACCAACCTGCAATGGAATGGTAATAACTCCACACGTTTCTTGTGTTTCGTCATTGAAAGATTTTATGATCATATCAGTTCTTTTCATTTCATCACTTCTAAACCCAAATATTTGGTAGAAGTCAAAAGTGCAGATATTTAAAGATGAACCATTATCAATCAAAACTCGTTTGACTGCTACATCTCCAATTAAAGCAAGTAATATACAAGGGGTTATCTTTATGTAAACTATGTTGAGGTATGTCTCTATCCCGAAAGTCAATACAATCAACTTCACGAGTTATTATAGTATTGGCCATGGCTTCAGGTTGAATGTCTTGTGGTACCATCATCCGGCTTAATGTGAGCATTAATTCATCTCTATGTGTAGGAGAAGATCTTAAAAGGTCCAAGAGGGAAATTCTAGTTGTAATATTTGATAATTGTTCATTAATATTATAAGGAGGTTTAGGTTGAACATTAGGTGAATGATTCCCTTTATTAGGAACCTTCAAAACAAATGGAGTTGATCCACCATTCTGAATTTGATCTTGTTGATAATTTTGAGCTCGTTTTCTAGTAATAGCTTCGATGGTACCCACAATATTATTCTATGGATGATGAATGGGTCTTGGTCTAGCGTTTATAGCTAGCTCATTAGAAAGTAATCGGTGAGACGATGGTCTAGTAGTGACTCTTCTTGGAAATGGTTCTTCTGGAACCATATAACTTGTGATAGGGTGAATAGTATCCGATTCATCTTCAGAACTATTCGATTGATTTGATGTGATTTCCATATCACTCTTAGTCTCGTATTCTGTATCACTAAGATCAGGTATCTGAATATTATATAGAGGCCTGGTTGTAACCATGGATAAAGTTGTGTCAAATATTTCCAGATCATGAGCAGGTAAATGCCCACTAATAGTTCCTACATATCGGGCAGGAGGAGGGACATTATGATGTTCAATTTGATTAGCCACCTCCTTACCATGTTTTGGTAAGGGATGTTGAAATATGTCTAATGACTGATTGGCATTCTGATTCTGGTTTTGTGGGGTGTTCTTTTGAACATTATTAGGAGGATTTTGCTTAGGTTGAAAGGCTTGCACCTCCATCTCATTGTTATCAATCAAGTCCTGTATTTTATGTTTTAATATTTTACAAGAGTTGGTAGTGTGTCCAGGTCCTCTATGGAAGTCACAGTGTAAATATGCTCTGTATCCAGGTATAGTTGGATCAGGTTCCCGGATATTTGGTAATTGAATCAAACCTCGTTCTAATAATTGTGGTAGAATAGTTGATAAAGGTTGATTTAACCTAGTAAATTCTCGAGGAGGTCTATCAGGAGGTTTCAGTACAAACTTCTCCGTTGTCTTTGCAGCATTAACATTAGCAATATTTTTGCTATCGATGACTCCATCACCCACAACTTGTTTATTCTTATATTGATTTTTGGATGTTTTCTCATCGTCTTTCTTTTTAAGCTGGCCTCTCCTAATGAGAGCATCTTCCACTCTTCGGGCTAAGTCTATAGCCTGATCGAAGGTGGTCAAGGTAGCAGATTGATAATTCGTAAGATAGTTGCTCTTGCAAATTATTAATAAAGATGTCCAACATCTCCCTATAAGGTAACACAAAGTGCAATTTTCCTATCAACTGTCTCCACCTAGCTAGGAAATCAGCAAAGCATTCATCTTTGTCCTATTTTAAGTTATACAAATCTTTAATGGTCACATGTCTTTCGATGTAGGCACTAAATTGATGAACAAAAGACTCGGCAGTTTCTTCGAAATTCCTCAAAGAATTAGTGGGTAATTGATAATACCACTCTAATGCCATTCCTCCCAAGATTTTCGAGAACATTTTTAGTAATAACAAGTCATCATGTGATATATCATGACATGCTATCCTAAACATACGAAGATGCTCTATGGGATCTTCGGTTCCTTTATATATGGGAAGAACAGGCATAGGAAAATGTTTAGGATATGGATGTGCTACGACTATAGGATCTAAAGGCTGACTACACATCTCTCGATAGTTGTACGAGGGACGGTAGGGATCTATCTGGTCCATGCGGGAAACTAGCTGTTTCACCATGGTTTCAAGATTACTAGTTTGTCCACCATATTGGTTCGGTGGGACATAGGTATGGGATCTATGAGTGTATGATGGTGTGACATAAGGATTAGATGCTATATTGCTATTATGCAAAGTGTTGGTAGGAAGAGTATTATGAAGGGGATTTGTAATAGTATTATGTTGTACCCCAGATTGTTGGTAATTGGTGTTTGGTTTTGTTTTGGGTTTTTGTTGATTTGAGGTATGTTGATCAAGAGCTTGGCGAAATAGAGCAGTAAATGATGGTTTCTTTTGTGCGGGAATGACCCTAGGCTTGTTAACAGGCACTTTAGATGGTTGGGTAACCTGTTGTTGTTGCATGTTCTGGATCACAGCTGCCATATCCAAATTGGATGGTCCAGCTTGATCACTCTCTTGATCAATAAAGGACAAGGGATTAGTGCGTGTTTGAAATACTTCTTCTAGAGTTGCTTGAGTGTCACTAATTCGATCCTTGTCCATATGGGCTGCTCTATTAAAAACACCAATATTAGTGTTAATGAACTTCCAGAATTGTTCCATGTTTTCAAAAGTGATAGCTCCTCCCGGAGACATTTTAGGGGATGAGGATCCTTCCTCTCTAACAGTTTCTTCTTGTTCATTTCCTACAACAAGCTCTTCTTCTTGCTGGTCTAGGGTTCCTTCTTCCGGAACTTGGTCCTCAGGAGGGACATTTTGGTCAGTTAATGGTCTTCCTAACCAATCTTCATCTTCTTCGGTTTGTTTTCCATTCCTAAGTCTAGGCATTGTGCTAAACTTAGGTTTTAGCAAATATATATACTTATATATATATATATATATATATATATATATATATATATATATATATATATATATATATATATATATGCGATAGGGTTGAGAGGTATATATTTTAACTATATACCTACTATAATACTTTAAAAGGAAAATGTTTTGTTTTTTATTTTATTTTTTGTTTTTTTTTTGTGATTATATTATTATTTTACGAGAATAAAAATAACAAACAACATGCTAGTTGCAAGAAATAACAATAGTAAAAAGAATGACTTAGTTTTCTATGAATAGTTTATGGATATCATTGATAGGGTCAAGTTCATCAAGAGTCATGAAATGCTCCTCTTCAAATTGGAAGTTGTTTTTCAAGAATTTGACAAAGTGTGCTATGGTAATATGATCTATTTCAGACCCTGACATGTAAAAATAAAGTTCATGGCAATACTCTCGATACAACATAGCTCTAGGAACTCTATTCCATCTCTTTCTATCCGTAAGAACGACTTCTTGATCCTCTATACGAGATAGAAATTTATGCACTACAACTGCGTTCTCAAGGTATTCCTCAAAGGTGTATAATTCAGAAGACACAAGTGCTCTTTTATCTGCTAACCACCTATGGCAAGCTCTCTGAAGTTCATGATACAAAGTCACCTGATCAGGATCCAGGATTCTATCTAGGACAAACCTCTTAATTTGCCTAAGTTCTACAGATACTGGATTCAATAATACCCAATCTCCTATCAAGTTCGTCCCACAAAGATTGGGCTCTATTTGTTTGAGGTACTCTAAGCACAGAAGTAATCTCTATGGCCGTTAATTGATTTTCAACATTTATGGTGACAGACTCGTCTTCTATTATAATCTACCATCTAAGTATGATATGCAAATTTAACGGTTGTCTAATGATTCTAGATGTTCTTAATAATGTGTTTTTTTTTTTGGATTGTTTTCAAAAGGTGTTTTAGTTTCACGTCGGGTTCACCAAAATGTATCGCCCAAATTTTTTGCACCCTTACCTTCAGGCTAAAGGATCCGTGCCCGAAAGGGGGATGCGAGAAGGATGGGACAATACCTCGGACGGAGAGGCCCTTTGAAGGTCGCGCCTCTCGGGGGAGGGGTATAAGGGTGAATTTTTGACGGATGGTGGGGTTCACCAGGAAACTTTGAGTGGCAGTTTCCATGCCTAGGTTGAGAATGGGTTTGATGTGTTCATTTTATGTTCAATCATTCAGATTCCTAGGTTGGCCAAAATGAATCTAAGCTATTCTATATGAAATTTTTGGTTTATATGAAGACAACAAACATAAATGAATCCTAAATACAGAAAATATCTAAAATGGAGAAGAGTGCACCTGATTTTTGATGTCTGATGAAGATTCTGAAGCTTGTAGGAGTCCAGATCATCCCGGATATGACAGGATCATCTGTAATTGTACAGAATCATCCAGATCACAGGAGATCATCTGAGATCAGCCAAGATCATCAACGACCTGACGAATTCGTCAAAAACCTGCAATCATGAAAATAGACACCAAAAACCAAAAATACAATTGCAAGAATGATACAAAATGATAGAAATAAGAATATAAATGCTTAAATGATAAATCCAGATATCAAATCAAATGGGATGCAATGTTTTAATAATTTATTTTGAATTTTATCATGCAAATATGCTAAATGAGGTGAACTCCAAGATGCAGAATAGAAGTGAATTAATCTAATGCACAATTAAATAAGAAAAAGAGATAGAGAATGCAAACTCAGGGCTTTGATTGCCCCCAATCTGAACTACAGTCAAAATCATCTGCAATCGTATGAGATCATCGCCGATCTCGACAGGATCATCCAAAATTGTGGTTGAATCACCTGCGATGATCCGAGCTTCCTTCGACTGAAACACAGTGAGATCCTGCAATAAAACTTGAAAACACAAGTGCAAATGATGGGGGATAGGATGTTCTAACACAACAAAAACTAAAGTTGTAGGGAAATGATCAGCCAGGGGGATAAACTGGGAAAATCCCAAGTTTATATAGGATTAGGGGGAGGTTAGGAGGTTGGGGATCATCCCAATCTGGGAGATCTCCAACGTAGGAATCTCCAACCATGCAGACACGCTTCTGCCCGAGTTGGAGAGGTTGTTGAAACAGAAGCTAATTATGAAAATTTGGTTTTGGGATGAAATCGTCTGGACGTTCTGTTCCAGATGAATTCGTCCGATTTGGGATGATATCGTCAGATCGGCGACGATATCGTCCAACGGTCAAAACAACTTCTAAAAATGGTGCAAAAAATGAGGTGAGCGGTTAACGGGCGGTTTCGGGGTTAAAATTCAATTTTTTTACTTTTTACTGATGGTTTAACTGCGCCAATTTTAGGGTGCTACATAAAAATACATGTAGACTATGGTTTAATTAACCTTATAACAAACATAATATTTTTATAATTTGATAAAAATAATCCCTTATACAAATCCTATATAATTTATTAAAAAATAAAAAAATAAAAAACTTTTCATCTTAAATTCTAAAAACTAAAAATCTTGAAAAAGATATTATTAAACTAAAAAATGTCTATCTTGACTTACTTTTCACCTTAAAAACTGCCTTAGCCTTTGATGTAACTTTCCACTCTAAATTCCTCATAATAAAGGTCTTCGTCAACTTAATATTGGAACTCATCATAGAGAGTAGAGCATGAAAATGAAAATTTCCACTCTAAACTCCTAATAATAAAGGTCTTCATCAACTTAATAATGGAGCCCATCATAGAGAATAGAGCATGAAAATGAATTTTTGGATAGCGAAGAGTATGTTGATGCATGGTTGTTTCTCGCTACAAGTTATTTTTACCAAACTTATGTCGTATCTCTGTCGTTTCAAAATGAACGCAGAGAATTTTTTAAAATATTATATATTTATATAAAAACTTAAGACTATGATACAGTGCAACACTTCGCCAAGATATCTAGTTTAGACAAATCTTGCAAATTCTTAATATTCACTTCTGGCTATGTAATTTGTTTGTTCTATCCTTTCTTTTTCCTTCCATCCATTTTGGGATGGTGTCATTCTGTTTTCATGCATATGATAACTTTCGTGCATTGAATTATTGCAAATACAAGAAAAATTTGACTTGACATTGAAATTCGAACACAAATCCTTTTGATATAGGAAATAGGTTACATTTATAGTTCTTTTTTACTATTGATTTGGGGTTGCCTCTTATAATATTTATTCGTCTTTTTATTGTTGACTTGCATAATTTTGGGGTTATCCCCTATAATCCAATGCCAACTAACAACTATACAGAGTCTAGGGTACTTATTATAGGGATTAATTTTATTTTTTTGAAAAGATATTTGAAAAAAATATACTAGAACAAGATTATTTATAAGTTGGGATGAGACTCCTCCTACCCTTAGCCAACTAAAGTGCCATTTTCTTCTTTTAAATTATCAACAAATTATTAGCTTTTAAGCTAAAATATCTTAAGTCTCCGTATAATTAAGCCACAGTATCTCAAGTCTTAATATAATCGATCAAGATTATAATTAAATATAAGAGCAATCAAAATATATACTGGACAATATAATTTACAATAACATTTATAATAATATCAAATATGCATGTAAATTGCCAAAATAATTAATGTAATAACATGAAAAATACTTACAATAATATCACTCAAAATCTATATACAAGCTTCAATATTATCAATGCTTGTTATGGTGATCGTTTATAGACCATTTTTCCAATTTTCAATATATGGAGCTTTATCTCCATAATATAGATATGGAAAGGTGACTCTTCAATACTTGACTATTACACTCCTCACATATTTAGGAGTTGCAACCTTTCCTATTATTTACATAAGACAAGACTCTCATGTCCTTTGGCTTCTCATCTTGCCACTTGTATACAAGATGCTTTACTCTTTTCTTACATGCACACTTAACTCTATTACACTTGCACACTTCTACATAACACTTACTCTAATACATGACACTTGTGCACATCCTCGCATTACATATTTGCACACTTATATACATGACACTTGTGCTCTTTCTCTCATTACACACTTGCACTCTTACATACATAACACTTGTGCATATCTTGTACAGTACACACTTGCACTCTTACTTACATGACACTTGTGTATATCCTACACATAGACACTTATATAAAAGGGAAAATATAAATAACTCTCCTAAACTATAGACTCAAACCTCAATCCATCACATATTTACATTTGTACCATAAAGGTACCATGGGGGTATTAGCATGTACCAAATAAAGTAATATTCTCCAACACAAACTTCCATAACTCCTAAACTATAGACTCAAACCCTAATCTATTATATATTTATATTTATCCCATAAAGGCACCATGGTGGTCCTTTAGCATTTACCAAATAATATAATATTCTCCAATACAAACCTCCATAACTCTAAAGCCCAAGATCTTAAGAACTAACCACTTTTTGCTACAAAACTAAAAGGAGATCTACGTTGGAGCCATATCTCCTAAACCATATGTCTACAATGGAAAAATGATTAAAATTGTAATAGAAAAATGATGAAAATATATTTCAACTGAGGAGACAAATTATCATCAATGTTGTCAACAAGAATTGATGTGGGGATTGGATAAAAAAATATTATTTTTGATGTTCATCACCTATTATTGGAGGCAATCTCTTGAAAACGTGAGCATGTTTATAGAAAAATAAATCAAGTATTAGATAATTTAGCCAATTAATGTTGGTCTTCATCAGGTAACTAGCCAAGTGAGATTCTATCTCTTAATCAAAATGATGTCAATTAATTGTGGAAACATAGCACTTTGCAGAAGTTGAAGAATATATTTAATAGAAAAAGAAAAGCAAAAAAATAATAAATATACATTTAAACTATAGTTTTAATTAAACTTATAACAAATATAATATTTTTATAATAATCCTTCGTAAAAATTCTATATAACTTATTAAAAAATAAGAAAATAAAAAATTTTACATCTTAAATTTTAAAAACTAAAAATCTTAAAAAGCACATTATTAAACCAAAAAAAAATGTCTATCTTGACTTACTTTTCACCTTAAAAACTGCCTTAGCCTTTGATGTAACTTTCCACTCTAAACTCCTAATAATAAAGGTCTTCGTCAACTTAATATTGGAACTCATCATAGAGAATAGATCATGAAAATGAAACTTAAGGTCTTCATCAACTTAATAGTGGAACTCATTATAGAGAATAGATTATGAAAATGAAACTTAAGGTCTTCAACAACTTAATAATGGAACCCATCATAGAGAATAGAGCATGAAAATGAATTTACGGATAGCGAAGAGTATGTTGATGCACGGTTGTTTCTTGCTACAAGTTCTTTTTACCAAACTTATGCCGTGTCTCTGTCGTTTTAAAATGAACGCAGAGACAATTTTTTTAAGATATTATATATTTATATAAAAACTTAAGACTATGATACATTCCAACACTTCGCTAAGATCTCTGGTTTAGACAACGATTTTATATCTTGCAGATTCTTAATACATTCCAACACTTCGCCAAGATCTCTGGTTTAGACAACGATTTTATATCTTGCAGATTCTTAATCTTCACTTCTGGCTATGTGATTTGTTTGTTTTATCCTTCCGTCCCTTTTGGATGGTGTCATTCCATTTTCATGCATATGATAACTTCCGTGCGTTGAATTATTGCAAATACACGAAAACTTTGACTTGACATTGAAATGGATGTATTCGAACACAATTGTTTTGATATAGGGAATGGGTTACATTTACAGTTTTTTTCTATTATTAAGCAGGGTTCAAATCTTAGAATACACGAAAACTTTGATTTGACATTGAAATGGATGTATTCGAACACAATTCTTTTTTGATATAGGGAATGGGTTACATTTACAGTTCTTTTCTACTATTACGTAGGTTCAAATCTTGGAGTTGCTCCCTATAACCCTTATAACTCCTATTCTTGTTGTTGTTGACTTGGCATGAGAGGGAGGCTACCAATTACTGAAGGTTCATTGTAATTGTCTAACTAACATTAAGAAGATTCAAATCAGACTACTATTTTACAAATGGTTGAACAGTTTACATACTTTCCAATCTGGGTAAGATAATAAATGCTGCGTTTTCGCTAAAAGTTCAACCGGACCAACCACGTGAAAATTATAGTTCAAGTTATTTGTTGAACAAAGTTATTCTTGCTCATAATTGTAATTTGAAGAAGTACTATTATTTGCCGAAAAATCTTCCTCAGGTTGTACCCAAAATCCCCAGTGGCTATACAGTCCATTTCACATCAGATAAACAAGGCTTCGAAAAGGACCATTACAGAATCATTTCTTACTTTTTACTTGTCTTTTTATTAATACTGAAGCTCTTTTCATAGACATGGATTTACCTCAATAAAATTAACTATAAGAAACCTTAAGATTAGTCCCAACTTGGATTGGTCAACTAGGCCATGATTATCTTGGAAGGAAGGTCCGCCATTGCTTGGTCTGCAAGAGATGGAAGTCAAGAAAATATAAACACAAGAAACCAGAAAATATGCGGTATTTGTGCAGATAAGCGCAGTCGGTACACCAACACATGCTTGCAAACGTGGATTAATTTAACACCACCAAATTGGTGTCTTATCACTATGGAGGATGTCCTGATTTGTTACTTTCCTGCCACTCTACAGTTCCAATGTCACCGCCCTTCACATTCTTCAAACCTTCCCAGCCGGCAAAGGCAAACACAATATTGAAGTAAAACCCCCCAAATAGACATAGAGTTCCCCAACAACATAATGTATTGGCGGGATTGACATTGCCTACCAGACAACCTAGCTCAACTTCGACGTCACAACCGATTTATCCTGTATATATCTGTTGGCAATAGATGGCAAAGCTCGGATCAGCCATAGAGGGACATGTTCTTCGGTTGAAGGTGATCAACTTGTTTTAAAGTTTTCCGGCTAGGGAAAACGATTATGGCGTCCACTTTGAAGACATATGGCGTTCTACTTTTGCCACTTTTGGGATTCGTCCTCATGCTCGCACATTCTGCGTGTGCAAAGCATTCTGGGATTACAAGACACTACAAATTCAATGTAGGTCATACTTAGGTTTAAATTTAATAGCATATTTTATGATTATTATTTGGATTGAATGTTAAATTTAATAAAATATTTTATGATTGAAATTTGAATTCGACTACAATCAGTTGTACTTACCAGCTTACAGCAACAGTATTAATTCACTGTCCTTTAAAATTCATTGGTACTTCTTCTGTGCTAACCCAATTTCCATTTTTTATTAATTTCAGATCATGCGGAAGAACGTGACTCGACTTTGCCATACAAAACCGCTGCTAACTGTGAACGGGCAGTATCCGGGGCCTGCAATAGTTGCCAGGGAAGGTGATCGAGTAGTAATCAAAGTAACAAATCACGTGAAGGACAACGTCTCAATTCACTGGTATATTATGAAGCTGACAAAAAAAAGGTAATTGTTATTTTGTACTGAATATAATTCTGAACGAATTTGAATACCCATTTTACAGGCATGGAATTCGGCAGCTCAGATCTGCATGGGCTGATGGGCCTGCTTACGTGACTCAGTGTCCCATTCAAACCGGGCAGAGTTACAAGTACAAATTCACCATCACAGGCCAAAGAGGAACACTGTGGTGGCATGCACACATTTCATGGCTGAGAGCGAGTTTGTATGGACCCATTATCATCTATCCCAAAAAGAATAATTCTTACCCATTCCCTACGCCACACCAGGAAGTGCCCATTGTTTTTGGTAAGCTTAGCTACCAAAAGTTCTGCCATAGTTAGCTGCTATTTGACAAAGTTAACTTGAAATTAAACCAACACCCGTTTTACAGGTGAATGGTGGAATGCAGACCCAGAGGCCGTAATCAACCAATCCATGCAAACTGGCGGCGGTCCTAATGTATCTGACGCATATACCATAAACGGGCTCCCTGGTCCCTTCTATAACTCTCTACTAAAGGTAGATCCATGGACAGAATGGATTTATTTTCATCATATAAGTAAAAAATATTATTATATTTATAATTAATTTTTATGTAAAAGTTTTTAGTTTTATTTATGTGAATTAGTAGGGTATGGGGTAGTTGATCCTCTCACTTTTTAACATGTGATGTTTTTTCATACAAACTGTTTATTTCCAATATAAAAATTTGTGTATTTGTATTTTTTCCAAGCACTTCATTGCTTACTGAATGTTGAAGTAATGAGATTGTTCAAAACCTCTAACGCCATATTATGAAATTTGATTTCTCTCATCTAAGGTATTAGTTTTGGGTTTGGGTTAATGCAGACACATTCAAGCTCAAAGTCATTCCTGGGAAAACATATCTTCTGCGCATAATCAATGCTGCCCTCAATGATGAGTTGTTCTTTGCAATCGCCAACCACACAGTCACCGTGGTGGAAACCGACGCCGTGTATGTGAAGCCTTTCCAAACGGGCACCATTCTTATTTCTCCTGGCCAGACCGCCAACGTGCTGTTAACGGCCAAATCTCAGCCACCCTCTGCCAGATTCCTCATGTCCGCCCACCCTTACGTTACAGGCGGCGACACTTTTGACAACTCCACCACTGCAGGCATTTTAGAATACATCTTCCCCAATTCTTCTTCCACAATATCCTCCTTACCTATCATGAAGCCGAACCTTCCAGCCCTGAACGATACCTCTTTTGCCACCAACTTCAGCAAAAAGTTGAGAAGCCTCACCACTCCACCCGTCCCTCAAAATGTGGACAAACAGTTCCTCTTCACGGTGGGGCTGGGGCTGAACCCCTGCCCCAAAGGACAGACTTGCCAAGGCCCCAACAACACCAAATTTACAGCCTCTATCAATAACGTATCCTTCGTTATGCCCTCCACAGCTCTCCTTCAAGCCCACTTCTTTGGGCAGTCCAAAGGAGTTTACTCCCCTAATTTCCCCAACAACCCCCCATTTCCCTTCAACTACACGGGCACTCCTCCAAACAACACCAGCCCTCTCAACGACACGAGGCTTAAGGTCATTCCCTTCAACGCCACTGTACAACTGGTTCTCCAAAACACCAGCATTGTAGGGCCAGAGAGCCACCCCCTACACCTTCATGGCTTCAATTTCTTCATTGTAGGCCAGGGAGTGGGGAACTACAATTCTAGCAGCGACCCTTCCAATTTTAATCTGGTGGATCCGCCGGAAAGGAATACTGTAGGAGTTCCTAGCGGAGGCTGGGTGGCTCTTCGATTCAGAGCTGATAATCCAGGTGCCCATCTACATTTTTTCATTTTTTATTTTTCCCATTTGTTAAGTTGGTAGTGGTTGATCGATAGCGTGCATGGCATGAAATTACAGGAGTATGGTTCATGCACTGTCATTTGGAGGTCCATACGAGCTGGGGATTGAAGATGGCGTGGGTGGTTTTGGATGGAAACGGAAAATCTCAATCTCTTCCTCCCCCTCCCAAGGATCTTCCCTCCTGCTGATCAAGTTTATTGCATATTTATTTTCAGCTGGCATAAAGTTGATGCCGATCAAATATCATTTTTCTATGTAATGGCGGTAATAATTGGATAGTACTGTAATCCCGGCTTGTAGGAATTATATTAGACGTGAAAGTTCATGGCATTGGTATGTTAATAGATTAGAAGAGAGTATCTCAAGACGGGAATAAGTAAGATCTTACCGGTCTGGCTTGATGTCACCTCACAACTTCATTTTTTGCCGTTGGCACTTGACCTTCGCTAGAAACATAATAATAATTATTGATAATTAAGGACGATGTCAAAGACTCAGGATGACTTCAACGTACTCTACGAGGAAAGGCGACGTGATATTTTGTAATTTGTGGCAATGTTTAAATTATGTTGGCACTTCTGATTTAGGAAAATATTCCTTACGCAAAGCGACGGAACACGTTATGCCTACACTTCACATGACTCTTTACTAATAGAACGCACTTACATTAAAAATATATTGATTTAAAACACCACACCGTGACCATTGCAATATATAGTTTGAAATGTTTTTTAAGCCAGCTTGCTGACATACATACGCTCATATAGAGACCCGTTTTGGTTTTAACTTAACTCTTGGAAACACCTTCTCCAAAGTCTTAACGAAAATTAAAACCTTAACTATTCTCTCACAATAACTATAATTTAAAATATCGATACAAATTAATATAATAAAATACCAACATGTTGAGCCCAAGCTAAATATTGTGTTGCAAACTAAAACACCCCATAATCATTTTCAACATAAAAATTTATTTATATCAAAATGTTAAATAATAAAAAGAATTGTCTTATAAAATTATGAAATTATATACTATTTTATTAAATAAAATTTTATTATAATAAATATGTTTATTTATTAAATTTTAGTTAAAATATTTGTTGATTTTTTAAAATATGAAAATAAATATATATTGAAATTACAATTCTTAAAAAAATTGTGTATTTTTGAAAATTATAGATATAATATTAAGTAATTGACTAGTAAGCTTGTTATCCACCTTCAATACCATTGATATCTATGAAATATTTGCATCTTCAAACTACTATTATTGATGATTGAGTTATTAGACCTTAGTTGATCTTAAATGTAAACCTAGTTAAAAAAAGAATATGAAGTTGTTAATAATTATACTAATATAAATGTAAAACAATTTATTTGAACAAAATACATTGAATAATACACTTATCCCTTGATGCAATTATCTAGATACATAAAGATAAAATAGTTTTTAAGGCTCATACAACCATAGGCTATATGGAACTATACTCATGGAAGATGTTGTTTACCTAATATATGGTTATCCAACCATACTTTGGTTAATAAAGCATGGTGTACAACCATACCTCCCAAACCTTGGACCTCCTATTTATAATTCTTAGGTCCTAATTGTTAGGCCCACTCAAATTGTACAATAAATAGAACAAATAACTAAATTAGCTAAAGGTTCTCCATATTTGAAAGGAAAGCACACTATTTGGTTGCAAGCATTCAATTATATAACTTTATACTTTATGAATAAGGATAATTACATTCAAGGAGGTAATATGATGTAGCATGTTAGATAGATAGAGAGCCTAAGTTGAATTTTAATAAGTAGAAACTATAAATATGTAAGATACATCAAACAATGATACATCCATCATTTAGGTAATCATTAACCATGAAAGCTAAACATAAGAATAAAAAATATAACATGAGACATATACCTTGTGCATATGAATCAAGAGGAAGTATAAATAAAGTTGAAAGTTAAACAACAAAAAGGCAATAATACTCGGACATTATAGCCATGTATTCATCCTAGTCATAGATGAGAGAAGCAGACTATGGGAGATAAGGTTCTCCCCTGGCTTCACTTCTTTGCCTCTATGGTCCCTTTGTCCATATTAAATAGGTACTTTATCTTATGAGCCCGTGTGTTGGTCTCACCAACAAAATGATCTATATGTGATTGTTTGTTAGAGGTTTTCTCTCTTGTAAATTTGACACATAATTTGCTTTCATAGATATTAGGCAAAAATATTTTATTAATACTATGTAAGATACTCAATTTATTATTTAAATAAAATGTTAATCAATAAAAAATATATATTTAGATGAAATGTTAATAAACATAAAATGAAAACTAAGCATTAGAGTTCTCAATTGGCTTATAGATGTATCACGATATATCTATTAGTGTAATTTAAGTGAGAAGAAACTTTTATAGGTTCAAAGTGCTTATTTTTAAGATAATTTGTAAACTTCACAATCAATTAGATAATTGCTCATATAGAGTATGTTAGAAATAATGTGAAAATTGTTTACATGAATACTAACTTTTGAAAGCATTATGTTATTCTTGTCTTGACCATTAAATATATTAGTTTTTATATTCGACTGGTTTTTATGTCTCATATAGATATAGTTTTGTAAAATATTTATCAATATTAAAAAGTAAAACTAATTAAACTTGTTTTAATGGTTATGCTAAATCTGCCTTTCTTTTTTTCATATCATACATTCTAATTGTACTTAAATATTGTCCAAATTTTCTTTTTAAATTTTTTTTATTAATTTTAATATAAATTATAAATTTTCTCAAATTTATTATAGTATATTAAACTTTTATAGTTTTTTTAATCTTTTTTTATATCTAAGAATTTTATTTTTCGATGGTTGTGTTGGAACTATTTTTCATTTGTAGTATTTGTGGAACACATGAAACATGGAATTGCTTAGGTCTAAAGGAGAATCACAAGAATCATTGTGTAGATATCTAAAACATGTCATGTTTAGGAGACTACTCATATGGATACCTTTTCAGGCCATATGATTGATCTTGGACCTTTCCAAGATCTAATAGTCATTCTAACCACTCAATTAGGGTAGCCTAGTCCTATTCAGCCATAGCCACTAATGTCATCAATGACGATAACCGTCATCGTTGATAATTAGAGCGGCTATGTGCTAGCTGCGCTTGTTGACAACGACCATGGCAACCATGGCCATAGTTGCATCTATCGATAGCGATCAAGCTTGTAACAAACTTGGGATCCTCAAGCCAAGTAAAATGAGTTACATACAATAAATTTGCAATAGTTTTTTGAGAATCAAAGCCTCCAAAAGCTTCATCTCAATGGTCCAAGACCAAATGAATCTTGTTCTTGGCTTCTTGGTGAAGCTAGAACAAGGAATTTGAGAGTCTACTTAAGGCTCCAAATTTACAAGTAAAGGGGGACAATTGAAAAGCTTTTTGCGTAACGAAATGTTGCCGCTTTGTAACCAAAAAGTACAATCTCTCACAAGTAATATGGTGCTATCAAAATTGTGCTATAGAGTTATAACCTACGTTCATGAAGCTATGGAGAGTTTGAAGTTATTCTACACCACTTTTATTCATCAAATTCACCATTAATTCGAAGCTAATTCATGTGAAATCCCTATTTACCAGATAGACAAACCCTTGAACATCAATTTAGTAGAAGAATTGATCATCATCAAGCCATAACACAGAGAGCAAAACCCTCATCCCATGGCCATTATTTTCAACAGTGGCCCACAAGCACCATCATCGATGTTGACAATGGCTAATAGAGCGAGTTTCTTTGAGCATCAACAAATACAGTATGATGTGTTATTTCCTTGTTTTTAGCAATAGATCAAATTATAAGTATTTTCATTTGATTTATAACCTAGATTAGTTAGCTTTACATTTTGTACTTACACATTTCTTTCTGTATTTCAAACATTCTTTTCAATATTCTTCATACATTTTGTCATTTCTTTATGCATTTTCTTCATATTTTATAATAATCATGAAATGGCCTCATCTTGAGAGGCTTGAATCTTGTTATTGATATTTTATATGTTTCCTTGTGTGTAGGTTCAAGCCTTATTAGGAGCATACCACCTTCAAGATCCTCCTCAATAGCATCCTAAAGTGGAGGTCATCAAAGTAATCCCTCCTATAATCAGTTTGTGGGAATTCTAAAAATCTATTAAAGAAACCTACTATATGAATTATGAATTGTAATATGTATCAAAACGGTTAATCCCTCATAGGTATATTTTGTAACCTTGATGTAAATATGAATCTTCTAATATGAACAAATATAGGCACCATTTATTTCATTTATTTCTCTTTGCATTGATTACATGATGTATTTTGTTAATTTAATTACATATTACTTTAGGTATTACATTTTTAGCTATTCTTTTATATCTAATAATTTTATTTTTTAATGGTTGTCTTGGAACTACCTTTCATTTGTAGTATTTTTACAACACAAGAAACATGGGATTGCTCAGGTCTAAAGCAGAATTACAAGAATCATTATATATTAAAAAAAAATTAATATTTTTTATTCTTTTTTTTAATTATCCTAATGAATTTGGTGTTGCCTTTGATGCCTAGTCCTCTTGGATATTCCAAGAACACCCATGCATCCTAGAAATCTGAATATTTGAGAATAGCATCATGTGGTAACTTAAAATTATACCTTTAAAAAATAATATATATATTAAAAAATAAAATTAATAAATATAAAAGGTAAAATTATAAAATATTATAATAAATTTGAGAAAGTTTTATTTTCGGCCCTGATGTTGTGTTAGCCATCTAAAAAATGCAAATTCGCAAAGAGATACCTGGAGATGTCAAATCTATCCTCCTGGTACTCATCCCCAAAGTCAACGAGATCCACACCCTCATCGATTTTTGCCCCATAAACCTTTACAATATCCTCTATAAAATCCTCACTAAATACCTGGTCATCAAAATCAAACTGATCCTCCCCCACATCATTGATCCTAATCAAGGCAGCTCCGTCCAAGGGAGGCTCATCATGAACAACATCATCACTATTCATGAAATTATTCACTTTATCTCTAAAAGTGGTAAGGCGGGATTTCTTCTAAACCTAGACATGAAAAAAGCCTTTGCAGAGTGTCCTGGAGTTTTCTTTTCTCTGTCCTCTCTAGGTTTTGGTTTTATCTTGAGTGGATCGCTCTCATCAAGGAATGCATATCCCTTGTAAATATCTTTGTCCTTGTAAATGGCTCTCCTGTGGGCTATTTCTAGAGTTCCAAAGGATTAAGATAAGGGTATTTCTTATTTCTTTTCCTCTTTATCATTATTGTTGAAGCTCTTAGAAGAACCCTAAATTCTATTTGTTCCAAAGGAGAAATTTTTGGTATCAAACCAGCCTCTTCCATTTAGCCTATCTCTCACAAAAAAATTATTAATGACACCATCCTAGCTACCCTTTCTTCAGTTCCCCAAGCCCATATCATTAAATCGATCCTGCTCTTCTTTGAGATTGTTGTTGGGCAAAAAGTAAAATTTTCTAAAAGTAATATTTACTTAATCAATACCCCCATCAGTTTCCAAGCCCGTATTGATGTTATTCTTGGGTGTACCATTTCTAATATCCCTGCCACCTACCTAGGGTTTCCTCTTTTTGAAGGCCCCTCCAAAAATTCCCTTTGGAACTCTATCATAGAAAGAATTCAGAAAAAACTGGCTAGTTGGAAAGGGAGCCTCCTCAGCCAAGAAATTAAGGCAACCTTGGTCAAAGCCACCCTCCAAAGCATCCCATAATTGTTTCTCTTCATATTTCAGATTCTTGACGAAGTCTGCAACAAAATTGAGCAAATCTAGAGAAATTTGTTGTGGTTTAGATTGGAGTTGAAGCAATGCATCCACTTGGTTTCCTAGGACCATGTCTGTTAAAGAAAATAGCATGGTGGCATTGGGTCTAGAAAGGTTCGTAATATTAATCTAGCATTCATTTCTAAACAAGGATAGCAAGTTCTTACCAATGAGAACTCTCTATGGGTTTCTATTATGAAAGTGAAATATCTTTGGCACCGCACCAACTCCTTGGATGACCCTTCTCCTATCTCAGGCTCGACAGTATAGAACTTCATCCTCAAATCTAAGAAGATTGTCAAAAAATGTATTCACTAGAAAATAGACAATGGTGAGAAGATCAGTTTCTTGAAGGATCTCTAGTTGGGCAACAGTTCTCTTTAGACTTGTGTTGATCTCCTCTGTCTGAAACCTATCACTAAATCTTTGTTCGATCCAAAGGTATGTCATTTTTTTCATCCTAATTGTAACTCCTAGAAATATTTCCTAGTCGATAGTCTATCTAGAAAGTAAAGGCAAGTTGCTTGTTTATTGTTAAATATTTTACGCTTTTGTGTTATACCAAGTACACCCACTAAATATAAGATCATTTGGGCCTCTACTTCCAATGGTATTTTTACTATCAAGTCTACCTATACCCTCACCGAAAGTCCCTCCCCTCCTTAGTATCTTTCCAAGATCATCTGGAAAAAATATCTTATCCCCAAAGTGAGTTTCTTCTTCTAGCTTCTCGTTTAGGAAAAAATCCTCACCATCCTGAACCTCCATTATTGTGGCATTCCTATCCCTAATCATTGTTACATGTGTCACCATCATTGTGAATCTACTCATCACATATTTCTTTCTTATCACTTTTCCCAATCTATCATGTCTTCCCTTGTCTCCTCCCTTGGCATTGCTTGGGCTCCTCCTACCCTCTTGAGTGATATGTGTTTTTAGTGGCCTAATACATTCAAAGGTTTTCACCTCAAGACTTTTTGGTCCTTTTATTTCCCACACTTCCTTTGGGATATTTGGCATGAATGTAATTCCCACGCTTTCAAAGATTCGAGCCATGATGTTTGGTATGTGTTCTCCATAATCCTTCATGTGGTTGTTCAGAATATTTCCATCATTCAGGAAGATGGTAAACTCAAACCCAATTCTAAAGTCATGTTGGTCTCTTATCTTAATATTCCCAGCTACAATAACCCTCCTTCTCCAAAGGTTGATTGGTGGTTGGTCAAGTGGTCTCCCCCTCCTCCAAAATAATTCAAACTAAATTTTGATGGTGCAAGAAAAGGAAATCTTGGGTCTGTCGGTCCAGGGTAATTGTCAAATATCACACAAGGAAAATCATTTTTGCCTATGCCAAAAGTATGGGATATCAATATAGCCATTTTGTGGAAGCTTTGACTTTTCATCAAGGTAAGGTTAAGCATAAAGGGGTCAAACCCAAAATATACTTGTAAAAAATTATGAATCTGTTTTAAAACCCTACCAAATCCTAACCAACTTTATGTAGGAGGACATTATGAATTACCTTATTTAAAAAAAAAATTATAAAACATTGGCGAATTTGAAAGTTCTAGCCAAACCAGATGGAAAATGAGATTCGGCCATGGGCCGGTGCAAAAAATGGTTCAACATAGAACCAGGTGTAGAAAATGGCTTGGCCTCAAACTAGGTGTAGAAAATGGTTCGATCTCAAAACATGGTATTGGTTGTGAAGCTTCATTCTCTATCTAATTTGAAGATCTTGTTTTCAACCACACTTGGACCCACTTCACGAAGAAGGGGTGTAGGGGGCAACACCCCCCATACTACATTGTCGAGGGGATCCAAGGGGGGTGGTGACATTTATGGAGCCCCCCTGGTGGGGGTTTGGGGGTAGCACCCTCGAAGCCAAAAATATATGTATTTTTCCTTTGTAAAATAGGGTTTGATAGTTCATCCAGATGCAAAATAGGGTCTAGATATCAGTCTTATGCAAAATAGAGTATGATAGTTTGTTCAAAAGTAGAATAGGGTCTAGAAATCATCCTAGTGTAGAATAGGGTTCAAAAATTAGTCTAGTATATAACAGGGTCCAAATATTAGCCTAGTGTAAAATAGGGTTCGATCTGGTGCAAAATAGGGTTTGAAAATTGGCTTGGTGCAGAATAGGGTCCAAAAATCAACCTGGTGTAGAACAGAGTCCAAATATCGACTTGGTGTAGAACAGGGTCCGCCTTGGTGCAAAATAGGGTCTAAAAATTAGCCTGGTGTAGAATAGTGTCTAGAAATCAGCTTAGTGCAGAATAGGTTTTGATAGTCCCTTCGAATGCAAATTAGGGTTCGAATATCGATCTAGTGTAGAACAGGTTCTGGTAGTCCATTTAGAAGCATAACAAGTTTTGGAAGTCGACCTAGTGCATAAAAGGGTTTGGATATCATCTTGGTGCAGAAAAGGACCCAAATATCAGCCTAGTGCAGAACAGGGTCTGGCCTAGTGTATAATAAGATTCGATCTACCACAAAAATAGTTTTTATCTAGTGCAGAACAAGGTCCGATATTATCTGGTGCTAAACAAGATTCGATCTGGTGTAGAATAGGGTTTGGTCTTGTCTAGTTATGAATAGGATCTAGTTTGTTGCAGAAATAGGTCCACTCTAGTACAAAATTGGGTCTGGTCTAGTGCAAAACTAGGTCGAGATATCCATCTAGTGTAGAATAGGGTCCAAAAATGAAAATTATCGCTAGGGTGTTAATTATATATAGTGGTATACTTGAAAAATTATATGGGATAATCTAGAAATTTTAAAATTTTATGGTGAAAAGGGTCCTCTATTTAGGTGGGATTACTGGCAATTTTTTAAAAATCGTAATACTATTATCAACACACGATGAACTGATACCTAAAAAAAATTAAAAATTTGGGGCAAAAGGGTCGATTTTAGGGTCCCCAAAATAGCAAATTTGAATTTTAAAAAATACAAATATTAGCCCAATTGGTGAATATTTGCTACTATGCATAACCCTGCATCAAGGTATTGTTCTCCTTCACAACATGTGTTCCAACGTAATTATTAAAGGGGACTCCAAAAATATCATACAAAATTTGTTGGAGAAACACTCTATTTCTTGGAATACTGAAGCTAAATTTTTAATGAAATCTTTCACAAATGTTACTTTCAATCATATCTTCCATGAAGGAAACCATGTTGTTGATCTCCTAGCGAACATAGGGGTTTCTGAACCTAGTATCACCATCTAGAGAGACCTTTTTCCTTTGTCCCTCAACGAAACCAATGCTCTAGATGTTCTTTCTTAGTAAGACCCCTAATTCGAGCCAGTATCTATGGTGGAATCCCATTTTCTCCACATGGAGCAGTGTTCAAATTTTTTACCAACATGTGGTAAGTTGCACCTGCGTAAATGCCATGAGTGGAAGACCCATCATGAGTTTTAATCAAGTGGATCATCCCAAGGGTTATAATACAGACACGTCTTTGCATTTCACCGATGGTGTCACCTTTGATAGGCCACTAAATCTTCAATCTTTGGAAATATATCATCTCTTGATTTGCAATACCTATGACATGGGACACATGCCAGTTCATGATGTCAACTTCACCAATCAAAATATTCTTGCAAATAGTTTTCATAGGAATCCTATGATCAATGCCACATTCCACATTCCCTATTTCTACTATTGGAAAATTTACCTTTGGTAAAAGACCTGGTAGCTTCATCATCCAATCTGGAATTTTGTAAATCATCATCAAAATCACGTGGATATTCATTCGACTTGGCACTTACAGGTGGCTACCTCTGTGAAGCTCAACCTTGTCTTCGATTGGACCATTTTCACCTTTGCCATCGATGGTGATCCTCCCAATTTTTTGCTTCCATAGATGTCATAAATTATGCCAGAAGCATAAAAACTCACCACTTATTTACCTCGAGAGACTACGTATTGGATCCTAGTGATCACCTATGGAGACTCTTTTTACCATTGGTGACAATAGTTACTTCTAAATCTGGTGCTACTCCTTCTAGAGATCATTTTCCCTTGACCTGTGCTTCCCGGTATATAGTCATTCATTCCTATTGGAGGTTCCACACTCGTGTCAACCCATCCATACCAATTGTTTCAATCCTAAGAATCATCATGTCCCATGATTTTTTAGTGTGAGGTTTACGTGTTCTATGTCATTACAACTGGAGATGTTTTCTGGAAGGATCCTCTACCTTCTTATCCTCTACTTTTGACCCCTCATTTCGTTGTCCTTTTCCATTATCCCACCTAAGCCAGTGCATTTTTCCTCTACCTCCCTCATCATGTCAAGCCCTATTTCAATGGTTGAATTTGAACCCTCAATGATTCAACTTATTGTCCTCGTCAACGATATTTTCAGAGACCATGGCCTCCTCAATTTCTTGTAGCTTTTAATAGCCATGACTCTGACCTTTATTTGGAGTTTGTGTGAACGTGTAATAGAGGACATGTTATCATCCATGTTTTAAGTTTTATGGTCATCGTTGATCTCCTTTCTAAGATCATGGTGATTTTGAACAAAGGGGAGATCATTAAAAGAGAGAAGCACTCGCTCCAAGGTGAGTTGGCTCTCTTTCAAGATCAGGGTGAGTCCTTGGGTAGAGAAAAGGGTGGCATTCTATGGGAAATACTCCCAAAGCAATGGAACATTATGACAGTAATGGTCCTCCAATAATTTACATTGGACAACCCCAAAGCGGTCTTGAGAAGCTTCCTTTTGGTGTTCCTCAACCACTTACAAGAAAAAAGACCATCAACATCCCGAAGTACCTTTTTTGATCTATTGAGCGGTTAATATTAAATGTCAAGAGATGGGTCGCATCCTTCCCCCTACACCAAGGTCTTCACTTGGTGATTTATAGATACGTTTTGAAGCAGCAAACTCACATAGTTGTGGGAGCGATGGTCTCTACCATGGGACCTATGGATGATATTGGTAGAGCTAGTGGAGAAACTTATGTGTCTCCCAGAACCAATTAGTACTGGGACTTTGATGTAAAGTTGGAGGGAATCCTAGGTACTCAAAAATCTAAGCCTCATTGCTCCACTAGGAGCAAAGCTAGTAGCAACAAACTTAAGGCCCCCATTGTTGTTGACAATGATTTTTTTGATGACTCTCTTTCTTTTCAAGTCAAACTGGAGACAACACCTAAAAAAAGTCACCCTATTAAAGGTACATCTACCCAACCCCCCCACTCTTCTAACCTCCAAAGTGTCCTACTGGTCTAATCTCTCTAAACGTAGCCATTTCCAGGACCTCCATGATATTATGAAGGCCCTGAGGAGAGCGGCTAGGATGACCTCCTCTCTCTTCTCTTAGGTGGAGACTCTCCTGGATGAATACAAGGACCAGTTCGAGATATTGAAGGAATTCAATATCCTATTGGGAGCAACTAGAGATGGTCGTGAAATCAGATAATCTAACATCTAGCTTGTTTTGTGGCTCTTTGGTGGTTTTTTTTGTGCTTCTAGTTGTACATTTTTGTTTTTTGTTTCACAAATTTCCACTGCATTGGTTTCTTTATGGATGGTTATGTTGGTTACTCCTTATGGCCCCTGCGAGGGCTTCTCAGGCTTACTATTGTTTTTTGTAACAACCCATAATGGGATGATTTTCTTGCAGTCTTGCTAAGGAGTTCTTTTTCAGTTAGACTCCATTTTATAAAAGGTTACGGGATCCTTTTAAAACCCCTTTACCAATCAAAAATATATATATTAAAAGTAGTAAAAATTATTTAAGAAGAAATTTTGGACAATATTTAAATACAATTTAAATTTATGATATGGATAAATTTTATAAGAAACATAACTTTTTAATTGTGTGTATTTATGTTATTCATGTTATTTTCCATATTCAATTACTTTTGATTAATTAAATTGTAATAAAAAATATATATTTTAGAATATTAAAGTTTAATTTGGAATGCACTAGCTTACTACATATTTGTTTATTTGTTTGTATTGAATTTTTTTGTAATGCCTGCTTTCTTTTGTCCCTTTGAATGGTGTGATGTAATCATTATATTAGTGTGTTTTATGTTAATTTATGGTTAACTATTATGGCATGTTATATGAATAAATATATTGTTTAAAGTTATTTTTATATTGTTTAAAGTTATTTTTAATAGTTAAAATGTTTTTTATATGATTTTTTTAGTGGATGTTAGAGTTAGAGTCTATTACATCATTTGAATCATGTAAATATGCCTTCCTAGGTACATACTTAGGACATTAGATTACTTTAGGGGGGATTTGTTTAGTTACTTCATGCAATGTAATAAATGCACAAGTGTCAATGTGCAAGTTGTAAATGTGCAAGGTGTCCCTTGCATAGCTAGGTAGAGTGTTTGATAAGGAATCTATATTCCATTATAAAAGGACCTCATTGTAAGAGTTTGATAAGCAAGTCAGTAGGTAGTAGTAGTAGTAGTAGTAGTGGGTGACTCCACTAGTGATGGAGCACACTATAGTTGTGTAAGCATCTTGCATGGAGTGTCCATTTCCTCCATAGCAATATTGTATTTATTTTTTTTATTTCTATTTAAATCATATATTTGAGATCTCGTGAATTTACTTTTTTTTTATATTTTTGAATATTATGATTGAAATCTACCATTGCAATCTACCTCAAAAGATAACAGTGGTATCATATCCATGACAGATCTATTCATAGTAGGTTGATAGGAATAACACCATTATTATTGAGTCTAAGTTTTTTGTCAACTTGATGTGCAATTAGACCAATCATTATCAAAAACTCTTAGAAGAGTATAGGTGGTAGATTTAGGGAGATGTAGACACCAAAACAGCACCAATCCGATTATGTGACTGCAAACACTGATCGCATTGACACACACAGACCCAAGGGCAGCCCCTAGAGGTCAAACAGTGGTCCTAACCACTCTCACAATAGTTTTGGAAGGTCAGGAATCAATTTGGCACCTTCAGGAACTTTTCTCAATATCCATTCCACCTAGGGACGAATTCAAACTGGGATTCGCTCCACCCAGGGATGAATTCATAATTCACTCCAGGGTGGGGCGAATTGTAGGTTTGACGGGCAAAAAGTCAAATCTTGACAAATGGCAGCTCAGATCCACCACCTAACGCTTCCTTCATTGCATGGGAGTGTGGGTGAGCATTTTTGAGCGTTAGAGGCTATTACAAGGGCAGTCATGAAGTCCCTAATCGGGGAGGAGTCTCCTTCCTCCTGGGAAGGCATGATTGCCAAGTGGCGCCTCTGCATGCCCAATGCAAGAGACCTCCAGGTCTATAAATTGGTGAGTTTCCTCACCCCAAAATAAGGAGAGAAGGAGCATTTTTTGAGCAATGAAGTGCTGCCATTTTACTTCCCCATACGCCCTTAGTTGATTCGTGCCTTTCACATCCGTGATCTCTTTTAGAGAGGAGGTCATTGGGTGACTATCGGAAGGACGAACCTTGAGCCCAAAACCCGACATTTGGCCACAATATCCCACCAAATTTTTTGAAAATACCCCACAAGAGGTTTTGGACCCATCCCAAGTGGATTGGTGCCGAAATCAAGCCTCAAACGATGGGCGGCCTGCCCCATGGGCGCCCCCTCCCACACTACTACAGTCCTAATCGCCCCTCTTCGGAGTGATGGGAATTCTATGGTAGATTTTATTTCTTTCATTTTTGCATTCAATTCTATGATGTTTAGATAGGTTGTCATTTAAATTTTGTCTCGTTTTGAACAATTTCGATCATGTTTCTATCTTCGTTCGCTTTCACTAACCTACAGGTAGCATCATCAAAATCCCATTAACAGAGGCCAAATTGGGAAAATATGACCATCTGGGTCTTCCCAAAATACCCCCAATTAGCTAACCCCAAGTTTTCAGGTCTTTTGGAGCTTCCTAGGTAGGACATTTGGGATAGTACCTTTTCGGCATTTTGTTGCAGGTAAATTCGTCCCGCCCCAGAACGAATTCAAATCCGTGAGGAATTTCCCGATTGTTATTTTTGCAGGGCCCTCCTGGTGATGTCTTGATGCCCCTATCAAATTTTTAGAGCATTTGGATTCATTTTAGTCATATTTTAATTCATTTTCTCATTCGCTTATCGTAGGCTTGGGGATTGCATGCTTTGTTTTATCCGCAGGTGCTACTGACTATTTCTTGTTCCTTTGAATGTAGGGTCTAGACATTGGAGGAGCAGCGAGGAACCGAAACTCGTATACACAAGTGGTGGTGATGTTTTGGTCCACCCATATTACATGTGGGCATGCGGAAGAAGGATGGCTATCCATGGATGTAACCAAGAGACGAATTTAACGCTCCTCGCCCCTGAAAAGGGAGGAAGCGAATTGTAACCGAATTGTGAAACACATCAATAAAATAAAAGGGCTGTTTGTTTCATTTGGGTTTCAATTTGTTTATGCTTTTTCCATTTTATGCATTTTTAATTCGTAGCGTTAAGTTTAGTTCCGTTTTTGCATCGTACTTGGAGTTTTTTTTTCCTTTTTGTTTCCGTATCCTCGTGCTTTCAGTGGCGATCATGGTGGGACCTTGTCCTCTATTTTTAATATCAGAGATCTGATCCAAACTTGGTTGTTTTTGCTTGCAGGTACTAAGTTTTCATACGCTGACTGTTGTTCGTTCCATCAGGAGGCGGATACAGAGCTGTAATTCGTCTTACCCAGGGACGAATGGGAATTCGCCCCACCCTGTGATGAATACAGTCCTGTAATTCATTTCTCCCCGGGATGAATTTCTTTCTGTGCAGTTTCATGGCAGAAACTCAGAACCGAAATATTTGGGCAGAGAAAAGGTAGGGATTCTGAACTTTTCTTGTCATTTTCTATTTTTAGTTTTTTCATTTTTAGGTTACTTGTTTGCTTAGGGAAAGTAGTTTTCCTTTACTGCTTGCTTGTTTCCTTTTTGCAAAATAAAAGGAACCCCACACACCACGTGGCAAATTAAACACCAAGGAGCTGGTCATAAAACCCCAGCCCTTGATCAAGACCAACGGTGGATTTCATCACCACCTTGGCTTGAATTTTTGCATCCATTACCCCGATCGCTACTGTTGCTAGACGTAAATCCTGATGAAAGCTGACCGAGTGTAGCTGGGGTGATTCCCAGTGCATGAGGATAAGTCTTCTATGGTAGGTGTCATAAACAGGGTGATTCCCCTTTCGTACCGCCTACGTTCCACGTACCATCTGCTCTCACGTACCTATAGTTTCCCTCACGTAAGGGCGGGTATATAGAGAGGTTGGTATATCGGCCTGGCAATGGTATATCGAAGGGGCGACCATTTTTGGGAGCCATAAGAGCCATAATTTTGCATTTAAACGTTCTTTACAAAAACCTTCAAAAACAAAAAACAAAAAAAAAAACACAAAAACAAAAACCAAAACACACTAAACCAGGTCTAGGACACACTTTCAATCTTTAAACGAGATAATCACTGCTTGTGTGTGTGTGCTCTTTTCTATTTAGTGTAGCATAAAAATCATAAAAAGAGATAAAAATCTACATAGCTTATAGAAAAACACCACCATGGTGTACACCCGTAGCCAAGCCCAATCAAGGGCGAAAGTTGCAAAAAGTGTACAAGGGGGCACAAGTCGCCTCCGCTACAGCCCTAAGGACTTGGTCATACCGCCTTGGCGGCCTGACCCACAAGAGAGTCTGCATCATTCCATGTCAAGATGGAACTATAGGGACACCCCTTTGAGGGACACACCCGTTCATCATAGCCCCTTTCAGGAGGAGTCCTTACACGTGGCGCTCAACATAGATAGGAAGGCTCCCTTAGAAGCTCGATATGAGTGGCCACCGCATGATGAAGTGCTAGAGCGGCATAGTGTCCAGGAGGAGAGGCCACATGATTATGGCATCCCTCCTTTGCCCCCCATCACTATTAGAACCAATAGACAAAACCCAGAGCGCAAGGCTCTTCAAGCAAGGCGAGCCAACTCTGCTCGCCCCTTTCACACATACGAAAGGGAGCATGAGGAAGACCATTACATTCCTTGAGAGCAATGTACAATGCGGGAGCCATGCGCTTCCACACCCGCTATGTACCATGATCACCCATTGAGGCTAGAGCCTCGGGTAAATGCCGCCAACCTCGATAGAGGGAAGTGACCTATTGAGATCTCGGACCATCGTGACCGAGGTAAGTGCATAGGAGAGGCATCCAGGCCTCCTAGGCTCAATATGGTGAAACAAATTGACTTGGCAGTCGCCAGACATGCCGCCCGCCAAGCATAGATCACACGGCTTGAGAAAGACCAGCAGCAGCTAGAGCATCTATATCGCCTTAGCAAAGAGCGCATTCGGCGCCAAACAGATGAGCTGCTCCATAACCCAGTTCCTGAGAGGGTTCCAACCCCTCGCACCCAAAGAGCGGAACCATATGAGAGGCATAATCCCTTGGTGCGAGACAGGTCTCTACGACCTTACCAAGTGCTGCCTCCGAGACCTCCTAGACCTGAGCGGGAGGCCACTCCCCAGAACAATGATGGGTACCCTCCGTAGGGACCCACCCAGGGTCATAGGTCTCATCTAGAGACTCCTCAAGAAGCTTACGAGGAGTATGAGCAAGAAGAAGAGAGGGCCGAAATGCCCTACCAAGGCGGAGGGGTTGCCATCCGGCCACCCCTCTATAGGCCTCAAGTCTCCCACAACCCACAATGGGAGCAAACTAAAGAGGAAGAGATTAAATCTTCGAGATGCATATAAAGCGTTGCTAGAGCGTTTGGAGTCTATGGAGACCAAAACTTTTGGGCCCCAAAAGCCCACTTTATGCCAACTCCGTAGTCATCCTGTGCATCCGTCCGTGCCAGCACCCCCTTACCCTGAACACTTTAAGCTGCCTCAGTTGGCAACCTTTAGAGGTGAGGAGGATGCTCAAGAGCACGTGACGAGATTCTTGAGCCAATGCTTCGGCATTCAGGACAATGATGCTTTGTTATTAAGAACGTTTATAACCACATTCGTAGGCCCTGCTTCGGATTGGTTTACTCAGTTACCAAAGCACAGCATTAACAACTTAGATCTTAGTGGATGCATTCCTCGAACGCTTCACCTTCAACACCAAGAAGAAGGCGTCACTGAGTGACTTAGCCAGCCTCAGGCAAGTATGAGGAGGAAACCATGGTGGCCTATGGGAATCGATGGAGGACTTTGCTTTCAAAGCTGCCCTACCTTCCCCCTATGTCCGACCTCACTCAAATGTTCTCAAAGAGTTGTTTGAGATCGATCTCTGTGCTATTGCAGCTGCAGCAATATGCCACCCTAGAAGAAGCTCTGGCGCAAGCCAAGATTATTGAAGAGATCAAGATACAGGATGGCGAGATAGCCAAACCTAAGAAAAAAGAGTGGACTAAAAACACTAAAATTGGGACCACGCAACAGAAACCTGCCACGGTCAACCAAGTTGCTATCAATGTCCCTAAGCCTGCACAAGTAGCACAGCCCCAAAAGGCTAATTATCAGGCGGTGCCTCCCAACAACTATGACAGAGAAAATTAGAGGCAAGAGCGAGAATCAGCGAGCGTCGCCCTAGGCGACAATACACACCCTACACGAAATCCAGGGACTCCCTATTTGATCGCCTGTTAGCGACAAATTTGATCAACTTGCCAGAGATTCAAACCATAGACCCCAATGCTCCCAAGCCTAAGGGGTATAGGGAGGACTTGTACTGTAGGTTCCATAGATGGCAGGGACATGACCTAAATGCCTGCTAGAAGTTTAAGGGCTTGGTGCAAGACTTAATTGATAACAAGACACTAGCGGTGGATAATCCCGTCGCACCAAGCAATCAACAAATGGAGGTCTTCAAAGACCCCTTGCCTGCTCATGCTCCGTAGGCAAAAACCCTACAAGTTAATGAGGTCACACAGAACTGTCCCATGCAGGGATATGTAGGGATGATCAGTATAGTGACTCGGAATAGGAGGTATCCGAGTGTAGCCGCCCCCACGGCAACTACAGGTGAGGTGCCAACAATGACACAACCACAACAACACCTTGCACAACCTCCTCTGCCTAGACCAATGGCCACACTTCGGACCAAACTCACTCAGAGTTTGAGGACCACATCGGCTAGGCTCTCCATATACGAGCTTATACAACAATCTACACCCCATCGAGAAGCTCTAATGGAGATATTGAAAGCCATCGAGTTGCAGCCCCATGAGACAAATTCTTTCAACAACTTCGTGGGACATGTAAAATGATGCACTGAGCCGGTCATCACATTTCAGGAAGACGAATTGAGATCAGTGACTGATGACATGGCGGATCCACCCCTGCACGTTATCGCGTGGGTCAACGGGATCCCATACAAGAGGGTGTTGATAGACACTGGCTCGTCCAGTAATCTCATCACAACCATGGCCCTAAAACATCTGAAGTTGCCCGCATCTCACATCACAGCTTCCACCTACACACTATGAGCATTCAATGATGCAATCTGCTCGATAGTTGGCACAATAGTCCTACCCATCCAAGTGGGACAAAAGACTATACCTACACTGTGCCACATATTGGAAGGTGAGATGGCCTACAACATCTTGTTGGGCCGGCCATGGATCAGGGACATGAAGTGTGTCCCTTCGATAGCTCACCAATGCTTAAAGTATACATTTGAAGGGGAAGTGCATGTAGTCCCGATGGACTTAGAACCCTTCAAGTATTGTAATGCGGTGCAAGCTGATGCCGCAATCGACCCTTCCATCAACGCATTTGGATTTCCAATTGAATCCATCTAAGCAGGGTCCGATTCCATGGGCATCCCCATTAGCAAGTTCTTCAAAACCCTAGCTGGGTCCATCTTCATCGTATGGTCCTCCACCAACGATGCCACCGATGGGGGCCAAACAGAAGGACAAAGGGAAGAAACCCCTGGAAGAGGCAAAACCTTTGGAAGAGACACTGCCATCAGTATCAACTATCTCTACTGAGGAGATGCCTAGCCGAATGGAAGTCGAGGCTCCTAGCTCACCCGACATGGAGTGGACTCAGGGAGAACTTCCATTCCCTCCCCCTCAACCGCCAACGATCACCATTGAAATGGCCAATACGGGCTTGGGGGAGTATCTGGTGTGGAATATTGTAGCAACACCCACACTAGAGTCCATGCAGGACATGGGGAGACCTCGCCTCCCCATCGGCACTATTGTTCCCCTAGGCTACCCGCCAAACCAGACAAACTTTGTGTATGGGGGCCTTGATCATGGCGTTGTACCATGCACGCAAGAGGATGAAGATGAAGAGCCTTTTGCTGAAAATGTCAACTACTTGTCTAACCCAGACTTTGCTTTGAGATACCTTGGCCAATGCAATTGGCATGGATATGGGTTAGGTAGATATGAGCAAGGGATACGTGTTCTTTGCCAACCAAGATACCAAATGCCATACGACAAGTCAGGGGTAGGGTTCAACCACCCCCTCCCCTTGGACATCTTGGTGGAGAACATGCAAGGCCTAGGGATAGGCAACAAGGGGGTATTGGCCCTAGATCCATATGCCAACCCCAACACGACATATACATTGAGGGATTATCTCCCATTAATGGCAATCAACCTTGTTGACCCTCGCAATCCCTCCCCTTCGCTCGAAAGAGGAGAAAGCTCGAGAGCTCATTTTCAAGGAGGGTCTGGACAATGTCAAGAAGGGTCCTCAGAGGATGAATCAGAATATGAGGTGGCACCATGGGACCCCTTTGAATCAGATAGCAATCACTCATAGGTGATCCCCATGGATGATTATCAAGAGAGTCTCTTGACAATGTTCCCTTTAGATGCTCCAATTGAGCAAGTGCCACTCCAAGGAAATCAGGCCCCACCGTAGAGAGCGAAACAACCCCAATGGGGCCAGATCAATTTGCTTGAGCAAGGCAAACCCTTAATGCCGCAAGTAGTTGTCGGAGCCAATGAAGGCCTTTGGATCTCTGATAGTGATTATGAAGATGAAACTGAGATGGCGTATCTTAATCACATGCGACAAATGTAGCGACCATACCCCTTGGAGATTAATGACATATTCGAACAATTAAACATAGTGCCAGGGCATGAGTGGTACGTAGACCCAGCGCGGTGGGACCAAGTGTTGGATCCACCACTCTGGGCATACGAAGCATACCTTCCACCCAGAGACCCTATAGTGACATCAGTGTCGAGGATAGACCCTATCTTCCTATCCGCACATAGGGCCGATCCATTCGTGCCCGTACCTCTAGAGCCAGATCCAGAGCACAGAGAGCATCTAGAATGTTCGAGTAACCACACACACGGTAATGGAGACCAAAATCATTTCATCAACATGATCTCCATTGACTTAACCCGGTCGATCCGACATAGTCATTGTATCTAGACATAGATGCCATAGATTGGGATCACGTCAATTCACCGCCATCCCCATCAAAGTACTGGCCTTTTGATGAAATGCTTCATTTTACCCCTGGGTCAACTCAAGATATCTTCCATGCTGAAGAGGAACCCGAGGTTCCTAACGATGATCTTAACTCAGCAAATGATATCCATTTGATCCCAACTCCACACCAGTTGGAGGACGGATCCCACATGTCGATCGAGGAGACAACTGACGTAGACATCGGCTCAGATCCAATGAATCCATAGATCATCAAGCTGGGGGTAATTTTATCCCCCGAAGAGCAAGCCGACTACATTGCCCTTCTCAAAGAGAAGAAGGAGGTTTTTGCATGGTCCTACAAAGACATGTCGGGGCTAGATCCGTAGCTAGTCACGCATAATCTAACGCTTGATCCGACAGTCAAGCCAGTTAAGCAAAAACTATGTAAGATGCATCCAACAGTGGCCTTGATGGTCAAAGATGAATTGCAAAAGCTGTTGGATGCACAGTTTGTCATCTGCATGGATTACCCACCATGGCTGTCCAACATGGTGCCCATCAAAAATCTCGACGGGAGGATTCGCATATGCACTAATTTTCGAGATCTAAACAAAGTGAGTCCTAAGGATGATTTCCCATTGCCAAGCATCGACGCATTGGTAGATGCCACAACGGGTCATGAAATGCTTTCCCTCATGGATGGTTTCTCGGGATACAATCAGATTTGTATCAATCCCGAAGACCAGCTAAAAACGGCGTTCACAATGCCTTGGGGGACATTTTGTTATAAGGTCATGCCTTTTGGCCTTAAAAACGTTGGCGCCACCTACCAACGTGCCATGACGTACATCTTCCATGATTACATGCATAAAACTTTGGAAGACTACATGGATGATTTGTTGGCCAAATATCTTTTGCGCCCAGATCATCTCGATGACTTAAGCAAGATCCTCGATCACCTCATGGAACATAAAGTCGGACTGAATCCCAAGAAGTGCGTATTTGGCATCACATCTAGAAAACTCTTGGGTTTCATAGTCTCAAAGCGAGGCATCGAGGTCGACCCAAACAAAGTCAAGGCAATCCTTGAAATGCTTCCCCCAACTACCATCAAGCAGCTCAGAAGCCTGCAGGGAAAGGTCACGTCGATCAAGCACTTCATAGCGTAGCTATTTGACAAGTGCCGACCCATGAACAAATTATTGCACAAGGGGGTAGCATTTCACTGGGATGACGAGTGCCAGTCAGCCTTCGATGACATTAAACAATACCTGGCTTCACCACCAGTATTGGCACCACCCAGACCAGGAGTGTCGTTCTACTTATACATCTCAGCTACTGAGGTCGCACTGGGTGCCATGCTAGCCCAGAAGAATGAACTTCACAAAGAACAAGCTACTTACTATCTTAGCCGCACCCTGGTCAGTTATGAACTTAACTATGCATACGTTGAGAAACTCTGCTTGGCAGTGGTGTTTGCTACCAAAAAGCTGTGCCATTACATGTTGAGCAACAAGATGTATGTTGTGTCTAAGGAGAATCCATTGCGATACATGATGAGTCGTACTTATCATAGTAGTCGCACGGCGAAATGGATCATGTTGTTGATGGAATTTGACATAGAGTTTATTGGACAAAAATCCATAAAAGGTCAGGTCATAGCCGATCAACTAGTAGAGGCTCCTCTCGAAGACGATCAGCCTCTGGTCATAGAACTACCCGATGATGGGGTCTTCCATGTCTCAGAATCACCAGATTCTGATGAGCCTGAGTCACAGGCCGACATAACCCTATTTTTTGATGGTTCTAAATGTGAGCAAGGTGGTGGCATGGGAATAGTATTCTTCACACCGCAAGGCGCTCCAATGCCTCTGTCATTTAAATTAAATTTCCCATGCACCAACAACAATGCAGAGTATGAAGCCTTGCTCATAGGTCTTCAGACAACAATCACCATGAACATTAAATGTTTAAACATATTTGGTGATTCATTGTTAATCGTCAACCAAGTCAAAGGGGTATTCCAATGCAAATGCCCAGTTCTACAGGCCTACAAAGCCCTTGTGGACAAATTCCTGGAAAAGCTTGAATGGTACGACATCGAGGCACTCCCTCGATCATCGAATCATTTTGCGAACACTATGGCCTCTTTGGGGTCGCTAATCCCGTAAGACATTTCTGGTGATATGACCACCATTCAAGTCAAAACACTATCGCAATCCACGGTGGAGCGTGCAAGCTCTGACTTGGCGCCAAGAATCCACATGATCCAGATTGAACCACCTCAGGATAGGTTCTCTTGAATCCACGATCATCTGAATCATGCCAACTGGGAGTCCTTGTTCTCCCCTACTCCCCTTAATAGCAATACAATGCTATTCTTGCAAGTTCTTTCCCGTTCAGCTTTTGCTAGGGATGAACTTCAAGAGGGATTGGTTGTTCATACCATCGAGGCTTCTGATCAGCAGGATTGGTATTCACCCATAAGGGACTACCTCAAGTTAGGTAATCTCCCGCTTGGATTGACGCATGCCACGAAATGAGCATTCAAGTAGAAAGTGGCAAAGTATGTCTTGTTAGGAGACATTTTGTACCATCGTAGCTACGAAGGAATCCTCCTTCATTGCTTGGACCAGCAGGAGTCCACTTGGGCAATCGCCCAAGTGCACGATGGTACGTGCGGTGGCCACTTCAGTGGTATGGCCATCGCAAAGTGCATTCTCTGCATGGGCTATTATTGGCCATATTTAGAGCGAGATTGTTGTGCATATGTAAAGAAGTGCATGAAATGTCAACACCATGCTAATTTGACACACGTACCTTCCCAGGCCTTGCAGCCGATCCAATCGGCTTGGCCATTTTCATAGTGGGGCCTAGATCTAATCGGAAAGATCTCCCCTACATCGTCAGGTCATCACACGTTTATCATAACGGCCATAGAGTATTTCACCAAGTGGGTGGAAGCGGTTCCGCTTACCTCTACGACAGGACCCCATATTGTGGAGTTCATTTTGCACAACATCATATGTCATTTTGGTATTCCATCCAAGATAATTTTGGATAATGGGACGTCATTCAAAAACAAATACGTGCGTGCTTTGACCACAAAGTACAAAATTCAGCATAGTTTTTTGACACCTTATTATCCGTAGGCAAATGGGCAAGCAGAGGCGTCGAACAAAATGCTAGTTGCCATCCTCAAAAAGACAGTCACAGATAGTCATAAGGATTGGCACATTCAGATCCCACTTGCCCTATGGGCTTATCACACCAGCATTCGGACGCCCACTGGGGCAACTCCATTTTCGCTCATGTATGGCTCCGAGGCTGTCATGCCTCTTGAGTTGGAAATTCCTTCCCTACGCATATCAATGCAAGAGTTCATCGATGATGATACTGTGCGATAGGCCCGGTTAGACCAGCTTACGTTGCTTGACGAACGATGCGTTAATGCTCTCGAGCATTTACGTATCTATCAAGAGCGACTTAAGAAAGCATACAACATGAAAGTTCATTTGAGGGACTTTCAGGTTGGTGACTTGGTCTTGAAAGAGAACCAACAGAATTCTAGTTTGCCATCCCATCTAAGGGACAAGTTCATGACAAACTGGTTAGGTCCCTATGTAATTGATAGCAAAATAGGACCTGGAACATACCGGCTAGCCTCTCTTGATGGAATCAAGGAACTAGAACCCTTGAACATCAGTCATTTGCAGCCATTCCATGTTTAGAAGAGCCATAACCCAAAATGCTCCAAGGATTCCCATAATCGCTTGGTCAATCCCAAAATCCCCAAGGATTCCCATAATCGCTTGGTCAATCCCAAATGCCCCAAGGATTCCCATAATCGCTTGGTCAATCCCAAAATGCCCCAAGGATTCCCATAATCGCTTGGTCAATCCCAAAAGCCCCAAGGATTCCCATAATCACTTGGTCAACCCAAAACGCTCCAAGGATTCCCATAATCACTTGGTCAACCCAAAACGCTCCAAGGATTCCCGTAATCACTTGGTCAACCCAAAATGCTCCAAGGGTTCCCTCAATCGCTTGGTCAAAGATAAGGAAATTCAAAAACAATAAAATCATCAAAAATAACAAAAATTCGCATCTCATTTCCAAGGCATACTCACCGTCATCACAACAATAAAGAGCTCT
The DNA here is from genome assembly GCA_028583015.1 of Wollemia nobilis. NCBI lineage: Eukaryota > Viridiplantae > Streptophyta > Pinopsida > Araucariales > Araucariaceae > Wollemia > Wollemia nobilis. Next base: position 250,294 of record JAQPPZ010009930.1, read on the forward strand.
TTTTGCATCTCATCTTCATACTCACAAAAATCATTCCATCAAAAACACAAAAATATATATAGCTGCATTAAGCATCACATCCATACATTGCATATTTGTGGTCATACAGGTCAAAGGCACCATAGACTGTAAGTACTCCGCCAATCCATCTTGTTCCACATTTCTCTACTTTTGTAAATAGTCATCACAAATAAACACCATTCACTTCCTGTTACCATACCATAGTCAGTGGTCTTCTAATGTATCAAGAGTTTTCGTCTTTCAGTCGTCATTAGCTTTCTAGCCACGTACTGTACAAAGTCAGACAAATTTTACAAAGGTAGAGTTCTACTTGGATCACACCTTGTTACGTAGCATCCCAACACAAACTCAAACACATAAAAATTCCCAAGTTGTGTGAACGAAAGACGAAACCTGCAAAGCAATCCAGGTCACCATAAGCGAAACGGTTATCTTGCTCATCCCCCTGTGTGAATGGCCCCAAGAATGTCGAGAGTTGGCAAAAGGACAAGCATCCTACCTATCCAATTCCCCAATAATCCCAAGTTCTCAAAAGTTGCAAAACATCACAAATTTGCAAACATCAAAACTCCAAAAAACTTTTGACATCCCAACCAAAGTGCATACATCAAAAAGCACATAAAATAGTGATTCTCATCACTCCATATTCAAATCCCTTGCTCAAAAGAAAAACAAAAATAAACAGTGATTTTTATCACTATAAAAGAGCAAGTATCCCAATACAATTGAAGAAAAGAAGGGAGTCAAACTTGAATCCCTGGAACTCTCGACATTTCGACAGGTCATGAGGCAAACCTCGATCTTGGTTTGGTGGATAGCCTATCATTCACTGGTGGTAAACCTCCCGCATGACGATATATCTATCACAGTAACTTGTGTACAAATCAATGTTTGCATGTGGATGAGCTAGCTTATGGTCTCCTATGACAACACCACAAATTAATCCGACTAAATACAACAAAGGAGTTAGTGGAGCTAATCAGGTGATCCTCAGTATAGGTTTGGTTGACAACCTATCTGGCACTGGTGGTATCCTGACAAACACCACATAAATGAACTCAATTGCACACACAGGGATGTGAAATAACTTGGTCAAAAACAAGTCTGATTCATACCTTGTTAAAAAGTCTCGTAAGATAAAAGTACAGTCTTGGCTAGATAGTTAAAACATCTGAGTCTCGAAAAACCCTACCTACATTCTAAACCAACTTGTTGTCTTTCATTGCCATCAAAAAATACAAAAAAAAATAGCCTGTATACATAAAGAAAGTCAGGTCACACAGCAATCACCCAGCACAAAAAGCCATAAATTCTAAACAGTCTATGGTGCGCCCGCCAAAAAAAAAATCACAAATTCAATTCATCCATTCCATTTGCATATCATATAAATTAAAAAAAAAAAACATTTGCATTTCATCAAAACATATGCATCCATCAATATAACTTAACATGCATACATCCATATTCATCAATCATCATGCATAACATCCAATCATGACATGTGCATAAATAAAATAAAGTCATCTGTATATATCATCAAAAATGCACCAAAAACAGCAATAAAACTGTCCAATGAGAGTGCTTTTGCACTTGACATTTCGGGCATGCAAAATAGATGTCGAGGTCACAAATCCTCACTATCCTACTCCCTAAGAAGGCTACCATAGCTGGAATGCTCCACGGGAAGACGGATCTTCGAGAATTTCATCCCCAAACGGCATCACCAAAAGGATCAAAACCCAACCAAAAATAGCAATAGAGTTGTCGAACGAAGGCGCCTTCGCGCCTGACATTCTTGGCATCCAAAAAAGACGTTGGTATTACAAATTGTCACCATACTACTCCCTAAGAAGGCCACCATGGCCGGACCGCTCCATGGGAAGACGGATTTTTGACAATTTCAGCTCCAAAAAGCATCACCAAAAGGGTTAGCACCCACCAAAAATAGGTCTAAATGTCGAAAAACTGCACACACATTTAACGCTAAAACATATGAAGGCACCCTTGCACAAGTCATCTTGGGTCAAGCGACTCGTCACTTTTCTCATGTTGGTCATTCCCTCATCGATTCGTCGCTTGAGGGGGTAGTCACACTTAGTCACCAATCAACAAATACACACCCAATCATGGAAACAACATGCATTCAAAGAATCATTGGCAAAGACAATCACGCTCCTGCTTGGGACAGTAAACAAACAATAATCACAAGCTGATCAATCACTTGGCATTCGTGAATCATGAACTCAAGGTTCCCATAGACAAAAGGTTGCGCCCTTTGCCTATTCATGACTGATCAATGTCCAAGCTCAAGTAACACCTCACCAAAAAAGGTTAACACTTGAATTGAGTTCCTTCGCTTGTCATAAGCAAGGATTCAAGAATGCATGCCCTTCCCATACTTGGGGCATCAAAAGTTGGTTAGGTTACTAGAAACCCTAATCATTAGTGCTTCGGTTATCTATTTTTCCTCGATGTTGTGCCTTGCACAACGCATCCCAAAAAGGGGCATCTATAGACACCAAAACAACACCAATCCGATTATGTGACTGCAAACACTGATCGCATTGACACACACAGCCCCAAGGGCAGCCCCCAGAGGTCAAACAGTGGTCCTAACCACTCTCACAGTAGTTTTGGAAGGTTAGAAATCATTTTGGCACCTTCAAGCACTTTGCTCAATATCCATTCCACCTAGGGACGAATTCAAACTAGGATTCGCTCCACCCAGGGACGAATTCATAATTCACTCCAGGGTGGGGCGAATTGCAGGTTTGACGGGAAAAAAGTCAAATCTTGACAAATGGTAGCTCAGATCCGCCACTTAACACTTCCTTCATTGCATGGGAGTGTGGGTGAGCATTTTCGAGCGTTAGAGGCTATTACAAGGGCATTCATGAAGTCCCTATTCAGGGAGGAATCTCCTTCCTCCTAGGAAGGCATGATTTCCAAGTGGCACCTCTGCATGCCCAATTCAAGAGACCTCTAGGTCTATAAATTGGTGAGTTTCCTCACCCCAAAATAAGGAGAGAAGGAGCATTTTTTGAGCAATGAAGTGTTGTCATTTTACTTCCCCATACACCCTTAGTTGATTCGTGCCTTTCACATCCGTGATCTCTTTCAGAGAGGAGGTCATTGGGTGACTATCGAAAGGATGAACCTTGAGCCCAAAACCCGACATTTGGCCACAATATCCCACCAAATTTTTAGATAATCCCCACAAGATGTTTTGGACACATCCCAAGTGGATTGGTGCCAAAATCAGGCCTCAAACGGCGGGTGGCCTGCCCCATGGGCACCCCCTCCCACACTGCTATAGTCCTAATCGCCCCTCTTCGGAGCGATGGGAATTCTGTGGTAGATTTTATTTCTTTCATTTTTGACACTGATCGCATTGACACACACAGCCCCAAGGGCAGCCCCTAGAGGTCAAACAATGGTCCTAACCACTCTCACAGCAGTTTTGGAAGGTCAAAAATCATTTTGGCACCTTCAGGCACTTTGCTCAATATCCGTTCCACCTAGGGACGAATTCAAACTGGGATTCGCTCCACCCAGGGATGAATTCATAATTCGCTCCAGGGTGGGGTGAATTGCAGGTTTGATGGGCAAAAATTCAAATCTTGACAAATGGCAGCTCAGATCCGCCACTTAACGCTTCCTTCATTGCATGGGAGTGTGGGTGAGCATTTTCAAGCGTTAGAGGATGTTACAAGGGTAGTCATGAAGTCCCTATTCAGGGAGGAATCTCCTTCCTCCTGGGAAGGCATGATTTCCAAGTGGCGCCTTTGCATGCCCAATTCAAGAGACCTCCAGGTCTATAAATTGGTGAGTTTCCTCACCCCAAAATAAGGAGAGAAGGAGCATTTTTTGAGCAACAAAGTGCTGCCGTTTTACTTCCCCATATGCCCTTAGTTGATTCATGCCTTTCACATCCGTGATCTCTTTTAGAGAGGAGGTCATTGGGTGACTATCGGAAGGACGAACCTTGAGCCCAAAACCTGAAATTTGGCCACAATATCCCACCAAATTTGCCTACAATACCCCACAAGAGGTTTTGGACCCATCCCAAGTGGATTGGTGCTGAAATCAGGCCTCAAACGATGGGCGGCCTGCCCCATGGGCGCCCCCTCCCACACTGCTACAGTCCTAATCGCCCCTCTTCGGAGTGATGGGAATTCAATGGCATATTTTCTTTCTTTCATTTTTGCATTCAATTCTATGATGTTTAGATAGGTTGTCATTTAAATTTTGTCTCATTTTGAACAATTTCGATCATGTTTCTATCTTCATTCGCTTTCACTAACCTATAGGTAGCATCATCAAAATCCCATTAACAGAGGCCAAATTGGGAAAATCTGACCATTTGGGTCTTCCCAAAATACCCCCAATTAGCTAACCCCAAGTTTGTAGGTATTTTGGAGCTTCCTAGGTAGGACATTTGGGACAGTACCTTTTCGGCATTTTGTTGCAGGTAAATTCGTCCCACCCCAAAACGAATTCAAATCCGTGAGGAATTTCCTGACTGTTCTTTTTGTAGGGCCCTCCTGGTGATGTCTTGATGCCCCTATCAAATTTTTAGAGCATTTGGATTCATTTTAGTCATATTTTAATTCATTTTCTCATTCACTTATCGTAGGCTTGGGGATTGCATGCTTTGTTTTATCTGCAGGTGCTACTGACTATTTCTTGTTCCTTTGAATGTAGGGTCTAGACATTGGAGGAGCAGCAAGGAACCGACACTCATATACACAAGTGGTGGTGACATTTTGGTCCGCCCATCTTACATGTGGGCATGCGGAAGAAGGATGGCTATCCATGGATGTAACCAAGAGACGAATTTAACGCTCCTCGCCCCTGAAAAGGGAGGAAGCAAATTGTAACCGAATTGTGAAACACATCAATAAAATAAAAGGGTTGTTTGTTTCATTTGGGTTTCAATTTGTTTATGCTTTTTCCATTTTATGCATTTTTAATTCGTAGCGTTAAGTTTAGTTCCATTTTTGCATCGTACTTGGAGTTTTTTTTTTCCTTTTTGTTTCCGTATCCTCGTGCTTTCAGGAGAGTCACAAGTGAGGATTGAAAGAAATCTCAGTTTCATAAAATAATGAGATTGTATTTGACTAGAGTCTCTCCACAGAGTTACAGGAAAACTTGTGAAGACCAAGACTCAAAATTCAATCCACTAGATTGATATATCATCTAGTGAAGATCATAAAAGATATCTAGAACTTGGTAACTATTGCCTAAAGGTTCTTTTTATTGTAGGAAACTAACTCTCAGATGATTGGGACACCTCCTACAATAGAAATCTAAGAGATTTCAACTTTGTTGCCCAAAGGTCAGAGTGCCTTCATAGTGTAAATATTAGTTATTATTTTAGGTGAAATTTTGTGTCTCCTCACCCACTCTTCCTCTTTGAAGATAAGGGTATACTAGAGCTGACCAATTTTGAAGCATTAATGGTTGAAGAAGATTTCAATAATTGGATGGAAGAACAGGTAGTGGCATGCTCAAAAGGAATACCCTAGATCCCCACCCCAACTTTGAGTGAGAGATTGGGATCCTAGGCACCCACCTAAAGCAGACAAAAAAATTGGAAGGTGGCACGAAGATTATTTATCCCAAACTCCCATGCACAAATTGAATGGAACTCTAGGAAGGCAAAAAGTAGTATCCCGATCGCTTGTCCATGGAATGAAATATTGGGATAATGTTAAATGAAGAAGTGTGCCCAAAAGTCTATCCAAGGCTAAAAGCATCACACAATAGGATGAAAAGCTTTGAGTATCCTCAAGATTGAGCATTAATGACCTCAGATACCTGACATAGATAATCGATGGGTGTGAAGGAAGAAATTTGAATTGCACAACTTCATAGGTGATCAACCTCTGATATTTTTGTAGCATGAAGGAATATAGTAGAATGAAATTTAAGAAGTTATTAGAATGATCAAGGAACCCAATATTTGTAGAATCATTTGACTTCCTCCAAATAATCGCCATTCCTCTTGAAACAAAACATCAGCAAATATTTAGACCGTTCCACCAAAATTCTCCTTCCTGATACCATTAATGTTGTAATTTGAATTTATTGTAAAATATTCTATAAATAGTGGAATTCTTGCCATTCCAAAGCGTGACTTTGTGGCCTTTACAATTCATATATAATTATTCAATGCCTGTAAATAATAGTGTATCACTATTTGGTCTTTCAATCTGTATTTACTTTTATTTTTGTCTCTATGTGGATGTTTATTTTTGTGATGGTTTTCTAAGTTGATTCACTTAATTTTTCTATTTGGATTTCGTGTGTCTAGCTGGACGGTTATGAAATTCGCATCCACCCTTGGGCATCAAGGTTTATTTTTGCTAAAGCTTGTTTGTGTGGGAGTTCTCTAATTTTGTTGCTTGGATTTCATGCACCCTCCCACCAGTTCCAAAATTTGCCCTTGCCTGCTGCATCAAACGAGAAGTGGAGATAGAATAGGATGATATGTTAGGTGATACATTGTTTTTTGCATCAACAACATGAAATGAGTGTATCTTGATGTGGCCATACCCCATCCTTGTTAGTTTCGGCTATGGCCTCCTTTACTTTCTTTCTTGTTTCCTTTCATACATTTCCCCTTTATGGCATAGGTAGCTAGAACCGAAGGAGATGACCTTATCTGGATATCGACCGCCTATACCTCTCCCAAGTTGGGTGACCATTCAATGTTAGTCGTGGACCACCGAGCGTGTCTCCTACTCATCCGATGATAGTTTTTGCACCAATAATTTTTGGTGACTCTGTTGGGGAAATAAATGAGTTTATACATTTGAGGAAATCAAAATTTGGTGATACTCTAGTTTACCCACATATCTACAAATCACCTAGCAACTATGATCATGCAACATCTCTACATCATGAGATCAATTGCCTTTCTGTGCTAAAGATCCAAATATCTCAAAGGACCCAAGGTTTGACGAACAACCTTGACCTCATCAGTGGAGACAATATGTTCATCTAGCGACCCTGACTCCAACGCATAAACTAGGACCTCTGAAGACCAATGTCTCAATGGCCAATTGTGCTACCCATAGTGAAATAATCCTGGTCCACTAGATCTCCAATGCTGGCATGAAATTTTAAAATGTGCCCTAGAAGCTTTGACAAAATACAATGGTACCTTGGGAACTACTCGAGAACACCTCAAATATGTCACTACACTAGCATCCCTACATGACATAATGCATGAATATGTCATGATTAGGTTCATGGTCATGTCCCTTCAAGGAAGGGTGCTATGATGGTATCATACTCTTGGGCGAAAAACTATCCACTCATGGATGGATTTGGCAGGAACACTTATTGACACATTTTACAACTCTCTGGATCCTATCCAACTCTTGATGCATATTGCATTTATCAAGAGGACCTCTTCTGAATCAATTGTTAATTTCAATATACGATACAAAAGGAACTAGGAAAGGATTATCTTCAAACTTTGGTCATCTCTTACCCAAGCTCACCTATACTACATGCGAGCTCTCAGCCTGAATTTGAGCCTCCTATATCAATTAGGCAAAAGCAAATTCCCTCAATTTTTTTAGGAGGTTGTACGAGTTGAGAAATTTCTACTTCAGGCAAAAAATACATCTTGAGAATATTACATCCTGCCATACCCTTTATCGATAATTGTTGCTCCCTTTATAACTATACAACATCCATCACAAAATGAAAATGTGTAGGAGCCAAGGTTGTAGTCATATGGAACTCAAAGAGTGGATCTCTTCTTGGTCTCATGCATAGAAGATGCAAGCACTATATATTTAGTATGTAATCTCATTGCTTGTAACTTCTCACAGCATATGAAAGAGCCAAACCAAATGGGGAACTCCCTTTGTAAAGAGGGGATAATGTTACCTCCTCTTTGTATCTAGGAGGACACTGAGCAGCGGTTGAATCATCTACAAAAAAAATTGGTATAGAATGCAATGAAGCCAGTCAATAGTCCCTGCCTGCACATACATAAAGATGCATCAGAGACACATATAGTAAGGGTCCCATAGTAGGCATATCCCAAGGACTGGTAACATTAGAGCCTATTTCTAGACAAGCCAGTATCTATAGAAGGCTCCCACATGGAAAAATCTATTGTCACAATAATCATCGATTGCATAGGTGCTGGAAGGAATGATAATTCACAAAGTTGTGTCCTCGGTACGACTTGGAGAACCATGAGAAAGTACCAACTAGACCATGAAGAATGATTGAAGTACAATATAATATGGTCTAGCCATTTTAGATTTATCGGATGAACTCCCAAGGAAATTTGGTTGGTGGTGACATGCCAATAGCACCATAATTTTGTGTATTGAAGCTAACAGTTAAATAAAGGTACGACAGGGTGGTGAAGCCCAAGATAAAAGAGAATTTTCTAGTAGGTCCTAAGCACTTTCCCCCTCCGAAACTTCTTTCTTGCTTTGTTTCTTTTTCTAGATTTCATATCTCTAACTTTGCAACCCAAAGGATAAGGATAAGACAGTACAAAAGGTGGCACAAGCCAACAATTCATATTTAGCCAATTCTTTTGAAAAAGGTACCTATTCCACCACACCTCCTCCTATATATATGTGCGCATTCCAAGTAGTTATCTAAAGAAGGAATGAGTACATAAAGATATTTGAGGGGTCTCATGGCATGCCCATGATTGAGTTAGTTATTGTCCAAGACTGCATGGTGGAAATCCAATTCAAGAATAAGTAGATTGCCAAAATTAATTACTGACCTTGGGGATCATAATTTTTGGTAATCTATCTATTCTTGAATTATATTTAAGTTGTAACAAAGTATGTTTACAAGTGTACAATTCTTAGGAATATCTGGTAAACCAATAGATTCAATCTACGGATCTAGGGGAGAATCCCATGAATCTAGTAGTTCTACTTCTCTTCTTCTTAAGTTATTCTCAACATTGTGTCCTCTCTTGTTCTCTCCCTCTGTCATGTTATACCTATTTGACTATTGTTCTAATATTTACTTGATTTTACAACCATCTTACAACTGCTCCTTCTCCTCCTTTCTTACTTTTGGTATTTTCTCATCCTTGTTCATAGGGAGCTCCCTTCCCTTTCACCTATTCTCCCCTTTGTGCTTTCTTTCTTTCTTCCCTTTATGCTATGTTTCATCATATTATTTTTTGTGTATTCCCTCCATTCCTGGCCTTCCTTTGTTCTCTTTATTGTGCCTTATCTATCCTTTATTTCTTCTTGTCCTTGTTTGAAAGTGCTTTTTCTAGTCAAAGGCTTATTAGGTTCTTTTTTTCCCAATATGAAAACCCCTGTAAGTCACCAAGAGTGTGGGTGAAATTTTGTGTCTCCTCACCCACTCTTCCTCTTTGAAGATAATGGTATATTAGATATGGCTAATTTTGAAGCATTAATTATTGAAGCATATTTCAATAATTAAACGAAAGAAGGGGCAGGGGCATGCTCAAAAGGAATACCCCAGATCCCCGCCCCAAATTTGAGTGGGAGATTGGGATCCTAGGAACCCCCATAAAGTGGATGGAAAAATGGAAAGGTAGCATGAATATTATTTATCCCAAACTCCTGTTCACAAATTAAATGGAACTCTAGGAAGGAAAAAGCAGGAGCTCGATCGCCCATCCATGGAACGAAATATTGGGATAATGGCAAATAAATAAGTGAGCATTAATGAGATAACATCACACAATAGGATTAAAATCTTTGAGGATCACCATGAGTGAGCATTAATGACCTCAGCTACTTGATGCAAATAGTCAGTGGATGCGAAGGAAGAAATATGAATTACGTGACTTCAGAGGTGATCAACCTCTGATATTTTTGCAGCATGAAGGGACATAGTAGATTGGAATTTAAGAAGCTATAAAAATGATCAAGGAACCTGATATGTATAAAATTATCTGACTTCCTTCAGAAAATTGCCATCCCTCTTGAAATAAAATGTTAACAGATATTTTGACCATTCCAGAAAAATTATCCCGACTGATACCATTATTGTTGTAATTTGAATTCATTGTAATTTTTTCTATAAATAGTGGTCTTTACAATTAATATGTAATTCTTCATTACCTATAAATAATAGTGTATCACTATTTGGTCTCTCAATCTATCTTTGCTTCTATTTTTATTATGGATGTTTATTTCTACGATGGTTGTCTAAGTTGGTTCACTTAATTTTACTATCTAGATTTCATCGGTCTAGCTAGGCAGTTTTAGAATTTGCATCCACCCTAGGCATCGAGGTTTAGTTTTTCTAAATTTGATCTATATGGGAGCACTCTAATTATGCTACATGGATTTCATTCACCCTCCTATCAGTTCTAGAATTTTCCCTTGCTTGCTATGCCAAACAAGGAGTGGAGATGAAATGGGTTGATCTGTTAGGTGATCTGATGTTGTTTACATTGGTGACATCGAATGAGTGTGTCTTGATGTGGTCATACCCCATCCTTGTTAGTTCTAGCTATGGCCTCATTTTTTTTCTTTCTTGTTCCCTTTTCCTCCCTTTCCTCTTTGTTGTGTAGGTAGCTAGAACCTAAGGAGCTAGCCTTCTCCGTAGATTGATCACCTCTGCCTCTCCTGGGTTGGGTGGTCATTCAATGTTGGTTGAGGACCACCAAGCGAGTCTCTAACTTGTTTGGTGATGGTTTTTGTACCAATAGTTGTAATAGAAGTATACTACAGAAGAGACTCTAGGATAAAGAGTCATAGTGAAGTCTAGATATTGAAGATCTGTATCAAGAAAGTCAACTTCACAGTAGAAAAGGCCATAGAAGCCTTGATCTAAGAAAAGACCATAGAAGCCTTGATCTAAAATAAAATACCATAGAAGCCTTGATCTAAAATAAAAATGTCACATAAGCCTTGATCTAAAAATTCCACATAAGCCTTGAACTAAAATAAAAGTCCACAAAAACCTTGATCTAAAAAAAGCCACAGAAGCCTTGATCCTAAAAAAAACTCCAAAAGAAAGTACCTATTTCAAAAGAAAATTCAGATTTTAGTACTAATCATTTGTTGCAGGAAAAGGATATCCAGTGAGTTGGGAAAATTCCTACAAGAAAGTTAGGAAGAGAATTTTCTTCAGAATCATCCAGCACCTAAAGCAAACTTAAAGGTGAAGAGATCAAGTGAAGATCTCATTGAATAAACTTCTATTCTTGGAAGGACAAGAAGGATAAGGATAACCCTATTCAAATATAGAATTAGCAAATTAAAGTGATCTAGGAAGGAGATCTCAATTCCATAAGTTGAAGAAGATCTCAAAGAAGACCAAAGCAGTTGCAGAATCGAAGACCTAGGAGAGGTATTAAGAAAAAGGCTTGGAGAGCCTTGTTGTTGAAGCAATATCATCAAAAGAGTTCCTAGAATAACTCAATGGAGAAATTCTCCATCAATGAGAAAATTCCTCATAAGGGAAATACTTGGGATAATTATTGCCATCCGAAAACAAGCCCAATTAGGAGAATAATAATTAGCAAGGAGAGCCAAAGAAGATACAAAATACCTCAAGATATTCAGAGTCTTGAGAAGAAGATCTTGCTTGAAGTTAGAATTCAACAAGAAGACTTGAAGATAAAAGGAGTTTGTCAAAGCTGAGAGACTTGAATATTGCATAAATATTCCTCTGAATCCACAACAGAAAGGATAATATCAAACCATCAAACCCCAAGCTCATGAAATAAAGTTCAAGACCTCTTTTTGGTGAAGGAGGAGCTGCTTGGAAAAGCTAACAAAAGTTGCAAAAAGCAACAAGCTTGATCTACATTCTCTACAAAAGCTGTCAAAAAGGTAAGCAATTATTGGTGCAAGTAAATTCATTAATCAAATTACTCAGCATATTTTTTAAAGCACCTTATGTTAGATCAGAAGTTGCAAAGAGGAATATTGCTTTATAAGTCTTCAAAGAAGTGCAAAAAGGAAAGTTATTTTTAAGTTTATTTGCACATTAATTTGGAGTTGATTAGATTACAAAATTACAACTATCTATTAGCTACCTATCTTATATATTGAAAAAATATTAGATCCTAAAACTGTGTTTGTAGTAAAATTTGCATATTAGATTTGAAAGGTTGCAATGAAATTATTAAGAGAATTTTTGAGTAATTAGTGGAGCAATAAGGTGAATTCATTGTTACCATTTATAGTGCATCTATTAAGCACCATTCTAGTTAATTATTTAACTAGTTGCTCTAAATTAGTTTATGTTGTTAAGAAGCACAAAAATAAAAAACAATTGCAACACTTTAGTGGCCAAAAGAAGCCACCATTACAAGTAGAAAGGTGGAGTAGAAAACCACCATTGAAATCCTTGAATGAAGCCTCAAATCAAGACCTTGGAAGTCTCAATATTCAAGGAGAATATAAGGATTTATTTTTCAAGCACAGAGTGCAAGAATACTTATTTCATTAGTGTAGATTGACTATCATCTAAAAGAAGCAAGAAGGATTATAAAAATTCTTCATTTTGGTGCAATAATTACATATTACAAAAGGCACCTCCTTTATTTCTTGGAAGAACAAAGGCATTACCATTTACAGGGGGGTATAAGGATGTTCTTATCCAACAATATTGCAGCCAAGGGAAGAAGCTATCAAAAAGCTCACACAAGTAGTAGATTTACGGATAAAGAAAGAGCCACTAAAGAGCTCAAGCATCCTTTTTCAACAAACTTACATCCAAGTGAAGGAGCTATCAAAAATCTCACACGAGTAGCATATTTGTAGCCAAAGGAAGATATACCAAAGAGCTCACACATCCAAGAGTTGAGGTATTTAAAAGCATCATTTTTCCTCTATCATATTCAGCTCTATAAGTAGTGCATCATCTATAACTATGGAGCCATTGCAAGAAGGTATTATCATTCATGCTTACATAGAAAGAAGGATAGTATTCAGTGAGAGGTTATCTACGTAAAAGAAAAAGCATTGACTATTATAACCAGTGGTAAAGTAAAGAGAAAATTACCATTAAAGTCCTGCAAACAAGTGCAGAGATAAGAGCTATACCGAAGGCATCCATTGAAGCGAGCATCCACCAAAAGAAGAGCTCGAAGGTATACCATAATACTGTTAAGCTATCCAGCTATAGCCATTCATCGTCCTCTCCACACCAGTGTACAAAAAAAAATCTTGCATACCAAGAAACATAGCAAGCTCACGTAGGGTGCAAATTTAAAGGGGAAGTTAGGGTTGCAAGCTCATTCTTGGAGTGTGTTGTGGCCATTCCACAACTTACTTTAAAATCTAGGGACCCACCTTTAATTTTATTGTTTTGGAGGATTTTCATGTTCTTTGAGTGATAGTTTTGATATGTTACTCCTTTATTTTTCCTTAAAGGGTTTTGGATGTTGTTTAGCTTTTATAGTGGGTTGGTTAACTTAGATGTTTTGAATTAAAATCTTTTGAAAGTAAGTTTAATGTTTTCACTATAAAATCAAAATAAAATATAATAAAAGAAAAACATTTAAGTTTTTTTTAAAAAGTAATAAATAAATATATATATATATATTTTATATATATAAAAATAAAAATAAATATAAGATATATATATATGTATATATATAAAATAAAAAATAAATAAAGTAAATATATATATGTATATATATAACAATGATAAAAATAAAAGACAATAAAATAATAAACAAAAAAAAAAATAGAAAAAATAAAAATAAAACATTTATGTGTAGATATATATATAAATTGGAGTGAATATTTTAATGATATTTTTGCTATCGCAGGAAATTTCATTTTGAATGGGGCTTGGAATGTTAAATATAATTTTTTATTAAAAGTTTATTTTTGAAAATTTATTTTAAATGTTATTAAGGGGTGGTTTGACTTTCATGGTTATGTTTTTTGTAGGTGCTTACAAGATCATAGACCTAACTATCAAGACCCAACACGGTAGGCAAGGATGGTGACTACATGAACCAACTTAGAGGATGTGGTGGTGACACGATGGACGTGGATGCTGGCATAACCACAATGTAGATGCAGACCTGCTGACCATGACTCGGATGGACTCAACAGACATGGACAAACCGTGATTGGGAACACAACTACCAGGCAGGCCTATGGGCAATATGATGGGATGATGACATGGCTATTGTGTAGTGGATGACCTAGGCCCACCTGGAAGATACTGACTTAGACTTACATGTTGGACAGGGATGCTGACTTGACGAAGATGTGGATGTGCTTATGGATTGCATACTATCGAATAGGATAGATTGGACGTGGACCAATACACCTAGGTTATCAATATGATATCAATAGCAAGGATGGATGGTACAAATAGTGACCATATTGACATACAGTGACCACATGGACCCTTCCAATGTTGATTCAACATAGGTGGAATGAAGATGCAGTTCGCTGACAAGATAAGGTATTTGCATATATCGAAGTGAGAGAATGGGTTTATGATGTGTTGAACAATGATAGGTAGAGTTACATTGATATTATCAATGACATTACAAGGATCTCATATTTCACTTGTTACATATGAGGAATGTAAGAGGTCACAGTGCAGAGATAGAACGAAGAATATGATGGGATCACTGTTGATGGTGTGGGTAAATAATAGCAAGTGCATCACAAATTTTACATAGACAAACGTTTGGAAAAGCTAGCATCAAAATTATGAAATTAGATTGATTCTAACATGGATCGAAACATCTACAAGTGTGAGGTCATAGCCATTGTCAGTAAAACATTCTTGTGAAGAGGAAATAAAATTGTCACATCCAATCCCATGTAAAACAATGGAGATTAGAGATTTGGAGTAGCTATAAAACAGTCTATATTGGATATTTTATTGTAGGGTTTGCCAGAGGGGAGACGTTTAATGCCATTAATGGAACTACTCATGGATATCAAATTCTAATAGTACAACAATGACGATGACAGAGAGGTAAACCAGTGGTCAAGTTTAGAATAGAATAAAATTTTCCTTTACGGCCTCACCATCGTGCGTATTGATTGACAGTGTAGTAGTGACCAATGGTGAAATCATAGTGGGCATTTGGATATATTAATATTATGATAGGATAGCATACGCATGGGCAGTTAAAGTAGTAGGTATTATTTGATATTGAGGATGTAAACCCGAATGTCAATAGTATCGGTAGTTAGTGTGAGGTGAATATGGACCTGTACCCAACGATGAGGGTATGGACTTAGAATCTGTGCTTTGAATGTAAACCAGCATGGACCACATGGATGTGGACTGTCAGGTGAACTAAATTCCACATGAATGAATAAGTCAAGGAATCTATGATATGGGTGATTGTATCCCTCTGACAACATCAACACGTAGGCATCTGTCACACTAAGCCATTTTTTTTTGAGTCATTGATAGGTAATATTTAGATATAGGTGCAAGTGATTTGGACTTTGCACTCACTACCAGTGGGTAAAGTGACCACAGACCATATGCTCATCACAGTATGTAAGAGAGCATTTATTTTATCATGACACTCATTCAAAAATGGTACATGTGATGGAAGAGACAAAACGTATGGCCACTTGGTGAAAGGTATTACCACGTGAAGTGGGCACCAAAGGAAATGAAGTTGAATGAAGTGGAAGCTAGAGTGAAAGATGGTACTCTTATCATGCAACCAAACAAGCAAAAAAAGGAAACAAAAAGTTTTTCTTCTGAAACTTTAAATATTATTGCAAAGACAAAATTTGGGGTTGGAAAATTTCAGCGATTGAAACTTTTTGGTAATAGGGGTTGGAAATTTTGTGTAAAACAAGGACTGTATTTTTCTGTTTTTAATGCAAAATACTGCAGAAACTTACATCTTGTAAGCACAATAAGAGGAGAAATAATTTTTGAATATTTTGAACTAATAGTCTATCTTTCCCTTCCATGCTTTTAGACTTATATACAACGTTTAATGCATTTTAATGGTTGCACTGTTGAAGGTTTAGAAATACATATTTTGGTTCATTTTCTTAGAAGATTGCACCTTTTAGTTTAGACCATGCGAATGCAGCTCCGATTAGAATAGGTTACATTAAAAAATTATCACATCTTTGGTTTTGCAGGATAGGGTAGCATTATATGGATTTGATGCTATCTTTAACATTTTCAGTATTCTGGTCCATATTCCAGATTCTTATTTTTATTTCTCTAACCCTATTTTTCATTTTTTTAACTTTGCAGATAAAATAAAAAATACGAAAAAAAATTAAAATTCCAAAAATAAATGCACAGATTCCAAGATTAAGCTTTAAATTTTCATTTAAAGTAATTTTGATTTTATTTTGAAGCCAATTCAAAATTATAAAAATTATTCAAAGTTCAGTTTTTAAAAGGAATTTTGTAATTTCAAGTTTTGCATGATTTCACATTTTGAAGGAGATTCAAGTTTCAAGCTTTACAATTTGATTTTATCAAGCAATAAATTAACTTCACTTTATGAAAATTACAATTTCATTAAAGAGGGGCAATTTATATGGCATTTCAAGGCTATTACATTTTCAATATTAGTCATTTAGGTGTTTCTTTTTCATGCTCAAAGTTTAACAAAGCAACATAGAATCTATTCACAAAGAAAGAATAAAATGAATCCAATCATAATAAAGAATAAAATGAATCCAATCATCATTTAAGATTCAAATTTAGAGATAGATTTTAATTTTTGTTTCATGCTCAAAGCAGGGTTTAAAGAAGATAAAACTTGTTTAAAATCTGCTTAACAAAAGAAGATAAAATCTACCTAAAACACTCCAAGATAAATGAATTAAATCACCTTGGAAAATCAGAAATAAAGTGAATAAGGGATCAATTTCATGCATTCATTCATCATTTTATTTTTGCACATAAGGGAAATCAAGCCCTTTTAATTAATGAACAATAAAAGCATAGCATAATAAAGTAAGACCAACACATGCCATTGTTAATAGTTATTTGCAAATCACTAAGGTATTCCTAGCACTTATTTGATACATCTTCAAAATATTACAAGAACACATTAAGTAAAATGAACCTTGGATAAATTTCTATTTCCTTGCAAGAGAGGGTTTTCTAATCAAAATCCTGACTGTGATGGTGATTTTGCAATTGGGTAAAATTACCACTCAAAAGAATTGGTGCTAGAAGGAGGGCCTGAATTGGTTATTTCTTTGTTGTGTAAATGCTAAATTATTCATTGTTATTTGAAAGGTTATTTGAAGAAATTGGTCTTGACTAACAAAGCTTTGTTTACAGGTGGTCGTATGCATTGATTAGAAATCTCTTGATGATGCATTGATACTAACCCATTTTTACAAATTGAAAATTTATTTATTATTAGGGGTTAATTGATGCATATATTTTGGTTTATAAATATGATGATTTATATGTGAAACATTTGAGGATTGTTAGTCATTTCATGCTTCTTTGAAAGATATATTTATTTGACTAACAA
This sequence comes from Wollemia nobilis, assembly GCA_028583015.1. Classification (NCBI taxonomy): domain Eukaryota; kingdom Viridiplantae; phylum Streptophyta; class Pinopsida; order Araucariales; family Araucariaceae; genus Wollemia; species Wollemia nobilis. The sequence goes on from JAQPPZ010009930.1 coordinate 267,764, forward strand.
AATTGGTACCAAAGTTCTATTCTTTAAGGTCCACTAATGGCATTTTTTACTCCAAAGAGGGTAGGAATTGCAGCTTGGATAGGTGATTATTATAGCCATTTAAACATGCCTACCCATAAAATCCTTGAAGGTGTAGAATAATGTTTACCTCAGTTTAGGCATGATGTGGCCTCGGTTGAAGAACACATTCAGAGATTCAAGGACATTTTAATTTATTTATAAATTATGTATGTATTTTAATTTAATGATTCCTTGTAGGTTGTACTCATACACTTTGGATGAGGTTATGTTTGATTGGTACATACACTTACCTTTAAGTTCTATCACTTCTTGGGCTCAACTAGAAGCAATGTTTATTAGTCATTTTGGAAAACTAGTTGACCAAGTTATGATACTAAATCAGTTAATCTCTATCTGTAAAGAACCTAGTGAATCCACAATTCAATTTAATGATAGATTCCATAGGTTGTATACCGAAGTGATGACACATTATCTTATGTCATAAGAAGAATCCATTCAGATATACATGGGAGCCTTAGACCCATTAACTTCTACATTTCTAAGGAGATTTTTTAAGATTCATCCTTACTTAGAGTCTACAAGGAGGCAGTAATAGTAGAACAATAGTGAATTTCCAAAGGGGTTGATTTGGGTCGATTATAATTACTTAACCCTAAGGCTCAAAATTAGATACCACCCATGAGTTAGGTTGAGGTCCAATATTCTTCCATGATGAACTATTTTTTAGGAGTTATGGATACCAACCAATACCAACCATCCAATCTAGCACCTTTGAATCAAATGATGTCTAATGTGAGCAATCAATTGGTTAAAGTTGAATTTCTAAATTTTAAAACCACCTTAGATATCATCCAAGAGAATGTGCAAGTTTCAAAGCCAATATCCACCAATGAGGATTATGGTAAACAAGTCCATAAAAATGTAGAGATTGGTTATTTCTTAGAAATACACAAGTCTTCAGACAATGGAGGAGTCTTAGATATAACTAGAATTGAAATATGTGATAGGTCAGGACCTTCCATAGAATTAAATAAAATTGTTAAAATGGATGATCAAGAAAGCCAACAGGTTCCAAACAATGACCAAATAGAAATGATGGTTTAAAGTCATTATTTACAATGGAGGATTGAGATAATAATAGAAAGCTGAATATAAGAACTGATCCCATTATAGAAACCCTTGACCCACCAAAATATGAATCTGAGGAAGATGAATTTTTTGAAATTGAGGAGCATGAATCTGAAGAAGATGAATTTTTAAATTGAGGAGGATGAATCTGAGGAAGAATATGAAGGTAACATGAACGAAGGGATGGAATCTCATCACATGTTTCAAAAAGATAATCATTCTACTATTCTAGATCAAGAATGGGAATCATTTACTTCTTTTACAATTCCTAAATAAATTTCTATTCCACTTGATGTTGATGTACAAAAAATTGAACGTTTTGTCTCATCTACAAATATTATATTGTCTATGCAGCAAGATGATTCAATTTTAGAAATACTTGAGCCATCAAAAATGGTTGAAAGTGAATTTAAAGAGGAATCAATAGATGAATCTGAAGATCATGTAGAAGACTTGATAGGATCTCTTTCTTTGGTTTTAAAATATGATTATTATAATGGTTGGGGAAGATATGAGGAATTATTTGTTTCTCATACTCCTATTGATGAAATTTCTATTTCACTTGATATACAGGATGTTGGAATCTCTAGCTCACATGAAGATCTTACAATTCCTGTACAATCAAAAAATGGCATGTCATTTGTAGAAATAGAGAAGGTTCCTAAATTTGATCATTTTGAATATGAGTTTATGGAACACCTTGTTGAAATAGAAAAGGAAGAAATGGTAAATGTTTCTTATGATTCAGTTGTTTGGGATCAAGAAGAAGTAAAACCTCCTATTTCATTTTGGAATACTGAAAACTTGGGTACAAATTCACATGATTGTCTTGAATATTCTAAGGAAGAAATACCATGGATGGTTAACAAGGAATTGGAACCAAATGATAAAAATGTTACTTTATTCAAAGCAACTCAAGTAATTGATCATGGAGATGTGTTATTTGACACATATCTTGATCGATAAGATTTATGGTTTGAAAAGGATGAACATATTTTTAATTGGGTGTCTGATTTTGGTGTTTTTGATGAACAAGTAATTGATGAAAATGAAGGGCTACAATATGATAATGATGGACATCATGAGGAAAGAGAATAAATTACAAATCCTCATCAAGTCTTGGTAAATAAAAGTGTACAAAAGGTATAATCTCATCCTTTGTGTCCAACCATTCGAATTCCAGGTAAATTTTGGCATAATGGTATGTTGGATTCAAATTATGTTGATAATGAAATGTCATTTTTGATGAACAAAGAATTTGAGTTGACTTCTCCTCACACAAGTAATAAGGTTGCCATGTTAGACAAAATGGAAGTAAATGCCTTTGAGTTATTAAATCGAATTCATCAACAATTGATAATGGAATCTAGGATAAAAATCTATAATGATCCTCATTTAATAGATATCCTAGATGCTTGCAAATTGTTGCATAAGCATGATTGGCCTAAAGATGTAGTTAATGACTTGGCTTCAAAATTTTTAGAAATAGCTTCTTATTTGAAAGAACTCATATATGTTTGTGAAGATGAGAACTCAAGTTGGAATGATGAATCATGTTTTGAAATTTACACCTTTTTGAATAAGCAAAAGATAATTGAAAATCATGTATTTGCTTGTAAATTTAATGAATCAAAATTTCAACATGGAATTGCTAATATCATTGAAACAAATTGGTGGGGTGAGAGAGGTAAGAAGAGAATTTTTGTGTTGTGTGGCCTAATCTTGTTTTGGTTGAATTTTTGTAAATCTTGGCATGCATATCAAGATATATATATTTTAAAGTGTGTTAATCGTGTTTGGGATATAGGGAAGTGATAGCCTAAATTGTGTATCATCTTGTATATTATTGTATATAGTTTTGGTTTTCATGCTTTTATTTTTTAGTTTTTGTTGTTTTTTGTGCTTTATCTCTAATTTTTGTTTTGGCAAGTTTTGTTGTGTGATTGCTTATCCATTGTTATTAGGTTAGGATTTGGTTTGTTTTCGAATATTACGTTTTAGGTTGGTCCCTCCGTTTGGGGAGATGTTTTCTGGTAGCTACTAATTTATGGCCTCTTGATCATTTTTGTGTTCCTTTGTCATAAAGGGTGAATTTCCTATCATGTGGATCAAGGATTAGGGGATGAGGTTGTTTAGTAACTACTCCTAGATTTTGGTACTAAGATAGTGAATTTTGGAATACTGAATCATTTTGCTAAAGCTACATATGAACACATCATATTAAGGTGTAGGCTTTGAAATATTGAAGGATGAACTCATTCTTCTATGCATATTCAAGCAAAAAATCCAACACGCTCCTTTTAAAATACATTCTAACCCATGTGGTGCATAAACTTTTGCAAAGCCATTAAAAAAAAATAGACAAGCAAAGGAAAACACACTAAAATCAGTAACCATGTTTGCATAAACTCTATTGGGGATTTAGATGCCTAACTAGCAGTAGGGTTCTATCTAGATAAAGCTTGTTAAAAAAAGGCATTGCAAAAATATCAATTAAACACAAGGATAATTTAGATAAACTTTATTGAGGATATAGACGCTTGACTGGTAGTAGGGCTTTGTCTAAATAAATTTATTTTAATGAGTAGTATTTCTATAGCGTAAATGCTAAATAGGTGATGGAGTCTAGATGGTTTTCAAGCATGCAAAATGAAATCACGATCACATACATTAAGCTAATGGAAAGGATTCATGTGTTTTTAGTTGAAGTTATCTACCCCACCTTCTTGGAGGTTGCTAGATAGTTTTGTTTTTATGATCTTTGGTTTTCTGGTTTTCAGAACTGGGTTCTTCATCCTAAATGCTCAGGAGCATTTCCCATCAGAGTCACCATTTGTTGTGGACATTCTACAACTTGCCCCAAATTTGGGGATCCACCTTTAATTGTTTTTTTTTTGAGGATTTTCGTGTTCTTTGAGTGATAGTTCTGATAGGTTCCTCCTTTATTTTTCTTTTAAAGGATTTTGGATGTTGTTTAGATTTTATAGTGGGTTGGTTAACTTAGATTTTTTGAATTAAAAGCTTTTGAAAGTAATTTTAATGTTTTCACAATAAAAGCAAAATAAAAGAGAATAAAAGAAAAACATTTAAAAAATATAAAAAAGTAATTAAATATATATATATATATATATAACATAAAAAATAAATAAAGTAAATATATATATAAATGATAAAAATAAAAGACAATAAAATAATAAAGCAAAAAAAACATTTATGTATATATATATATATATATTGGAGTGAATATTTTAATGATATTTTTGCCATCGTAGGAAATTTCATTTTGAATGGGGTTTAAAATGTTAAATGTAATTTTTTATTAAAAGTTTATTTTTGAGGATTTATTTTAAATGTTATTAAGGGATGGTTTGAATTTCATGGTTATGTTTTTTGTAGGTGCTTATAAGATCATAGACCTGACTTTTGAGACACAACATGGTAGGCAAGGATGGTGAATACATGAAACAATTTGGAGGACGTGGTTGTGACATGATGGACGTGGATGCCAGCATAGCCACGATGTAGATGGAGACTTGTTGAACATGACTTGGATAAACTCAATAGATGTGGACAAACTGTGATTGGAAACCCAACTATCAGGAGGACCCATAGGCAATATGATGGGACAATTACATGGCTTGTACGTAGTGGATGACCCGAGCCCACTGGTGGACACCGAATTAGACCTACACATCAAAAAGGGATGCTGACTCAATGAAGATGTGGATATGCTAATGGATTACAGACTACTTACTAGGATAGACCAGACATGGACCAAGATACCTAGATTGTTTATAGCATGTCAATGACAAGGATGGATGGGACAAATAATGACCATATTGACATACAGTAACCACATGGACCCTTCCAACGTCGATACAGTAAAGGTGAGATAAAGATGCAATTCACTGATAAGATAAGGTATTTGTATATATCACAATGAAAGCATGGATTTATGATGTGTTGAATAACAATGGGCAGAGTGATGTTGATATTATCAATGGTGTTGTGAGGCTCTCATATTTCACTTGTTCCATATGAGGAATGTATGAGGTCACAGTGCAGATACAGAACAAATAATGTGACAACATCACCACTGACGATGTGGGTAAAGAATAGCAAGTGCATCATGAATTTCATGTAGACAAAGGTTTGGAAAAACTAGCATCAAAATTATGAAATGAGATTTATTTTGACACGGTCTGGAACGTCTACAAGTGTGAGGTCATAGCCATTATCATTAAAACATTCCCATGAAGATAAAATAAAACTATCACATCCAATCCCATGCACAACAACGAAGAGTAGAGATTTGGAGCGGCTAGAAAATAGCCTATATTGGATATTTGATTGTAGGGGTTGTTATAGGGGAGACATTTAATGCTAGTAATGGAACTAGTCATGGTTTTCAAATCATGATAGTACAATAGTGATGACGACAGAGAGGTAAACTAGCAATCGATTTTATAATGGAATTAAAAAAAAATTACGACCTCACCGTGGTGCGTATTGATGGACAATGCAGTAGCAAGCAGTGGTGAAATCATAGTGGGCATTTGGAGATATTAACTTGATGACAGGCTAGCATATGCATGGGTAGATAAAGTAGTAGGCATTGTTTGATATTGAGAGTGTAAACCTAAACATAGATAGTATCGGTAGCTAGTGTGAGGTGAACATGGTCCTGTACCCAACGATGGGGGTATGGACTTAGAATTCATGCTTTGAACGTAAACCAACATGGACCCCATGGATGTGGACTTCTAGGTGAACTGAATCCCACATGGATGAATAAGTCAAGGAATGTATGACATGGATGATTGTATCCCTTCGATGACATCGACACATAGGTATTTTTCATACTAAGTTGTTTTTGTTTTGCGCAGGTCATTGATAGGTAATATTTAGGTATAGGTGCAAGTGATTTGGACTTTGTGCTTACTACCAATGGGTAAAGTGACCACAGGCCATATGCTCATCATAGTAAGTAAGAGAGAGTATTTATTTTATCATGATACTCATTAAATAATGGCACACATGAGGGAAGATACAAAACGCATGGCCACTTGGTGAAATACGTTACCATGCGAAGTGGGTACCAAAAAAAATGAAGTCGAATGAAGTGGAATCTAGAGTGAAATATGGTACTCCTATCATGCAACCAAACAGGCAGAAAAGGGAAACGAAAATTTTTTCTTCTAAAACTTTAAATATTCATTGCAAAGACAAATTTTGGAGCTGGAAAATTTTAGGGGCTGTAAATTTTGTGTAAAAAAGGACTGTATTTTTTAGTTTTTAATGCAAAATACTGTAGAAACTTACATCTTGTAAGCACAATCAGAGGAGATATATTTTCTAAATATTTTGAACTAACAGTCTATCTTTCCCTTCCATGTTTTTATACTTATATATAGTGTTTAATGCATTTTAATGGTTGCACTATTGAAGGTTTAGAAACAGGGATTTTGTTTCGTTTCCTTAGAATATTGCACCTAGTTTAGTTAAGACAGTGCAAATGCAACTCTGATTAGATTAGGTTACATTCAAAAATTTTCACATCTCTGGTTTTGCAAGATAGGGTAGCATTATACTGATAGTAGTTTATCTTTAACATTTTTAGTATTTTGGTCCATATTCCAGATTCTTATTTTTATTTCTCTAACCCTATATTTTTAATTTTTTTAACTTTTGTAGATAAAATAAAAAATACGAAAAAATTAAAATTCCAAAAATAAATGCACGGATTCCAATATTAAGTTTTAAATCTTCATTTAAAGCAATTTTGATTTTATTTTGAAGCCAATTCAAAAATTACAAAAATTATTCAAAGTTCAGTTTTTAAAAGGAATTTTGTAATTTCAAGTTTTGCACGATTTCACATTTTGAAGGAGATTCAAGTTTCAAGCTTTGCAATTTGGTTTTATCAAGAAATAAATTAACTTCACTTTATGAAAATTACAATTTCATTAAAGAGGGGCAATTTATATGGCATTTCAAGGCTATTACATTTTCAATATTAGTCATTTAGGTGTTTCTTTTTCATGCTCAAAGTTTAACAAAGCAACATAGAATCTATTCACAAAGAAAGAATAAAATGAATCCAATCATCATTTAGGATTCAAATTTAGATATAGATTTTAATTTTTTGTTTCATGCTCAAAGTAGGGTTTAAAGAAGATAAAACTTGATTAAAATCTGCTTAACAAAAGAAGATAAAATCAACCTAAAACACTCCAAGATAAATGAATTAATCACCTTGGCAAATTAGAAATAAAGTGAATAAGGGATCAATTTCATGCATTCATTCATCATTTTATTTTTCACATAAGGGAAATCAAACCCTTTTAATTAATGAACAATAAAAGCATAGCATAATAAAGTAAGACCAACACAGGACCCTTGTTAACAGTTATTTGTAAATCACTAAGGTATTCCTAGCACTTATTTGATACATCTTCACAAGATTACAAGCACACATTAAGTAAAAGGAACCTTGGAGAAATTTCTATTTCTTTGCAAGAGAGGGTTTTCTAATCAAAATCCTAACTGTGATGGTGATTTTGCAATTGGACAAAATTACCACTCAACAGAGCGTTAGAAAGAAGACTTCCATGCACAAGCCACTTGGCACAAACTCTCTACGTTCAAGAACTCACCTAAAGGGAGTTACATTCAGTTGGAGGGAGTTAAGATTCTTTTGAGGTTACCACCAACCTCATCATTATCGCAGAAATGTTTATTACTACTAAAGAAATTTTTCACTATCGAAGAAACGTTTATCATTATTGAAGATACATTTATCACTACTGAAGGAACGTTAAATAAGTTATCTTGTAACATTTTGTGTGACACTTGTCACGAAGCCCATCCTTCTTAAGACGTCAATCTTAGAGAACGAAAGACACAATAGTGTGTTAAGTGAAATGCATCCAAGTAGAGCAAGTGAGTAGTTAAACAGAGTTAAAGCATCGAGATGAAATGTCTATACACCATTCAACGATGTAAGGAAGACATTTAAGATGCTATCATAAAACCAGTGAATATTACTTGTATTTGGAGAAACCCTGCAAGGGATATCTGAAGATATCTTTCAATGCCAATTGCAAAAGTGAAGGATCGCCAATCGAGGGATGAGTTTGCACTGATTAAAGAGGGCTATGACTACCCATGAGCGCTACGTAGCACGTAGCTATGAATTTATCGATGCACAATATTAAGGAGTGATTGAGGTAAAGATATTTATGCTTGTTTTAACATAAGGTTTTTGGAGTTATAAGGGAACCTTTTATCTATTACAATATTCAGCATCTAGATATTCATTAAACAAGCATACTTCAGATTTTTTAATATTTACAAAAGTTATCAAGGAGGAATAAGGGATATTATTATTGTTATTTAAATTACTTACACATATTATTTTCTAATTTTCCAAATTTGGGAGTTATGAGGGTTGTTATATTATTTGGCCTAATCTTACTTTGGTTGAATTTTTGTAAATCTTGGTATGTGCATCATGATATGTGTCTCATAAAGTGTGCTAATCATGTTTGGGATCCAGAAAAATTATAGCCCAATATTTTTGCATCACCTTGTACATTATTGTATGTAGCTTTGGTATGCATGTTTTTATTTTTAATTTCGTTATTTTGGTGCTTTGTCTCTAATGTTTGGTTTGGAAAGTTTTGTTTTGCTTTCGTGTTAGTTTGCATTAGGTTAGGATTTGGTTTGTGTTTTGAGTTTTGTGTTTTGGAGTTAATCCCTCCATTTGAGGTTATGTTTCGTGGTTGCTACTAATGGAATATAGACTATTTTTTGTGTTCCTTTGTCATGAAGGGTGAATTACCTATCACGTGGATCAAGAAAAAAAATATTAAAAAAGAGAATCACTCACCTTGTTCCCATTTCAGGGGCAAGAAATTGAAATCCTAATTTCACCTAAGGACCCCATAATATCTATGTTACCTCAAATAGAGGAAATAACATAGCCTGGATGGTTTGGGTTTGATGTCATTGATGATACCAATGAAAATGTTGCTTTATTTGAAATAACTCAAGTGGTTGATCAGGGAGATGTGTTATTTGACACATCCCTAGATAGACAAGACTTATGGTTTGAAAAGAGTGGACATATTTTTAATTGGGTGCCTAATTTTGGTGTCTTTGATAAATAGGTTGTGGATGAAGATGAAGGACTACATGGTGATAATGATGAATATCATGAGAAAAAAGAAGTTACAAATCCTCTCCAAGTATTGGTAAATGTGTCTTATGATCCATTTGGGGGGAATAAAGACAAGATTTATTATAACGAAGTGATGCAATGAATTTATAGAAAACATTACGAATGGCTCGAGGGCATTATGAAAGTGAGTCGTTTCATTGGAAGTTACAAGCCCAAATGAAGGAAAGAAGCAGATTCGAAAATGAGACAAAATGGGAAGACGTAAATGGAGAGTTTTGGGGGCTAATTTTAAATAGCCATGAAGGCTCATGAACCAAGGGTTGGACATTTTTATAGGCCAACACTAGAAGTTTTGGGACAAAATCGAGGAAAAGGATTGGAAGGCTTTTTGGACTATGGCCAAGATTCTGGTCTCATTATTGTATGCAGAAAAATAGATTTTGAATACAATGAAGATTTAATGCCCATATTTCTTTGCATGTTAGATTTGTTTTTAATGGCGTCTTATACTTTAAGTCATTTGCATCATTTAGATAACTTTAATACATGTTTTTATTTTCTAAGACTCTCGCCATAATCGGATCTTAGATTGTGTGAATGCAGGTCAAACCCAATTGTGTTTTGTATTCAAGATCTAACATTTTCTACAGCGTAGGATGGATTAGGGTTATATAGTTTCTCTTTGATGTTTTTACATATTCTAGTCCATATTCCATATTTTTTTATTTATATTTTTATTTTTCTAACCTTACCGTTTTTGCAATTTTTTTAAACTTCGACAATTAAAATAAAAATAAAAATAAATTAAAACTCCAAAAACAAATGCATGGATGAGAAGAATGAGCTTTAACATTTTATTTAGAATATGTTTAGTTTCATTTTGAAGCCATTTCAAAATTATAAAAATTACGATTGATACAGGATTATCCATAGATATGCCTGAATTACGAGCCTTAGATCCATTGGGTACAGGATCACAACAGTTGTGTGGGAAACACGATTGCATCCCAATACAAAGGATTCTGACGATATTCCTCTAGTCACCAAGTATTCAGATTATGTCACTCCGACACACACATGGAGTGCTTGTATTTATTAGTCGGGCTATACACAAAATTATAGTGTGACTGGCACATCACAACCATTGATTCATTATGGATGTCATCCAGTGAATCTACAATGATTGGACCATATAATATTAAACTTGAGGTGCCTTTTGTATTCTAGTCGACATTGTCATCCTTTCCAAGTTGTGAACCATTCACAACTTGGTAGATCATCTTGCACACCAGTACTCATGCAACTGATGACCAATGTGGTAATAAATTTTACCACGTGGGAGCCATATTTTTATACTATTTTTTCTGGCAATAGGCTCCCATGTTTCAAGTTTTTGGGATCCGTCTATTATGAAATCCTAGCTTGGTATGCCTCCACTATCATCACATGTTTTTTTCTTGTAGGCTTCATCGATTGAGCCTATTGTTGATGGGACCTCCTTGGGAACTGTGTATTGATAAAATAAGACATTGTGGAGATGACTTAGCCCTTGCTCATTGCACACTAGGACACAAAAAGGGTGAAAAATTCTCCCTCCTTGTGTGTTTTGTTCCCACCTAGATCCATATCTTCCCCTCCCTGATAAAAGGTGCAAGCCTTAGAGGTATCATCTTCTGTGTTGGTGCTTGCACTTCTATCGCTTGAGCCCAAGATGACATCCACCCCTTTTATTCTATAGGTTTGAAGCCTCGACTCATGTATAGATAAATATGGCATCCATGGGGGATATTGTGTAGTAAAGTGGAGAGCAGCGGTAGGTGGAAACAGAGATGGTAGAACAAAGTCTTATGAAGATGTTATTCTTACTTTAAGTAGGAGTTGCTCTACTCATATAGCCTCCTGGTAAATTTGGAGGAATCTATTTTCCTCAAATTGCAAAAGGATGAGGCCTACATTCAATATTAGATCTTGAATATAGTACAAGTGAGTCTGGGAGGGTGATGAATAGTATTGAAGAGGAATCCTCTTCCATCTCATCTCAAATCAAATGTTGGAGTTGATTAGAGACTATAGAGGGGTCATCTTGATGTAATAAATATGCATCAAGAGTTGAAAATGATCCATAGAGCCATCAAATATGTCGATGAGAGCTCCCACCAAGTCCACCCATGAGCAGATGGTTCTCCTCCCAAGGGTACAGTACCGCAAAAGTGTCCTTCATTCTAGAGATATGACTAGAAGCATGATCATAATATCTTTATAATTAATGCTATGGAGGGGTACTAGTGCAACAACATCTTCCAGATTCCATTCCCAAGGTGCCATTTTATTTGGTTAGGGCCTTTAGGGCACCCTTGGGAATCTCATGTAAGTAATGGAGGTTTAGTGGACCAGGGTTGTTCCATTGGAGAAATGACAACTAAGCCATTAATGTACCAATATTTAGATGTCTCAGTTGTGATGCCAAAGTTAGAGTTAGAGTCATCGGGTGAACATACTATCTTCTCTTGCGAGGTCAAGGGTGCTCACCATACCTTGAGTTCTCTAGGATGTTTGGGTCTTTAGTACGATCAGTCGACTGATATCATGATCTGGAAGTGTTTCCTAGTCAGAGTCACCAGGTGACTTTGAGAATATCTTGGTAAACCAAAGAGTCACCAAAATCTGATTTCCTAAAACATGGGATTCATTTGGTCCCCAGTAGAGTTACCAAAAACATTTTGTCTCCAATATAGCACCGCATGTAGGACGGGGTGGACAGATCAATGCCAAGCAACATAGAACAACCACCATATCTTAAGGATAGGGTGAATGATCTCTAGAGAAGGTCAGTTCCTCAGGGTGATACTAGCTACTCTATGCCATAAAAGAAAAGGGAAAAGGGAATGAGAAAGAAATAAAGGTCATAGCCAAAACTCACAAGGATAGGTATAGCTTCATCAGGACTCATGCAGGCGTGATACCCCATTTGAAACACAAGATCCACACCAGTTCATCCAATAGCATCCTTCTCCTAGCTTTCTATCAGTGGTGGGTGGAAGATGAATTCCAATACTGAAAAACATGTGCTTGAGATCTAGGATGCAGAATCAAAGCACTCCCACTTAGTTGGTGTAAGCAAAAATAAACTCCCAACCAATATAATGAACACGCTCTCCCTTAATCACTCAAGAACACCCCATGGAATCTAGATACTAGAATAACATAGAGTAACTCAAATAAATAAATAATTGAATATTCATACATTTAGTGAAATACAAGAGGACAGATTTAAAGGTCAAATAGTATAGAATTTGTATTTATAGAGGGTAAAACTTACATAAGAATTGTAATGGCTAAATATTTGCCCTCAGGAATGACTAGAATTCCACTATTTATAGTTATATTTACATCAATATCACAATTCAAACATTAATGGTGGAATGTGGGAATACAATCTTTATAGCAGATAAGCACCACACTGGTACACTATCACACTAGATGGTGTCGATCTCCTAGAAGAAGGTAGATATACTTGGTTGAATTTGGGTCTTTAGATCATCTGATTCTTCTGCCCAACTGATCAACTCTTGGCTATCTCGTCCCTCTCCTCAACTATAAATATTTTGGTTATGCAATGGGTGATAGATTCTAAGACATCTTGGGAGCAACGCACTGGAAATTAGTCACACATATGCTTGCATTTTCAGGTACCCAAACTATTGCAGTCACGTGTACATCTCCCTTTTGATTTTAGGGTAATGGTGGGAGTTTTACATTTTGGGCAGGCACTTTATTTGCTTTTGTTTCCATCCAGGGGGTACTAGGAAGTGAGGGTGGATATTTCTCTGAGGTGTCATCCATTTTGGACTTGTATTTCCCACATGGTATGGGCAAGAGTCTATATTTCTCCTAAGGGTGAGATTTTACAATTTGTCTACCTAGACTAGTCCTTTGAAATGTTCGTACAATAAGTTGTATGGACATTTCAAAAAGTTTTATCCAAATTTTTGAGGGCACGTGTCTGCCTACTCTTATTGCTTGTCTGTCCATCAGTTTGGCCCACCTGCAACTATTGCTACTACTCTGATATTTTTTGCCCTTCCATCGATATCTTCAAAACTTGGCAAACTCCCTAAAGAGAAACATCATCTTTTGCAAAAAATATGGGGGTGCAAAATACACACCCATAGGAAGTCAAAATAAAAATATCATAGGTGCTAATAAGAAGTGGGTCTAAGCCCACTAATAAAAATAAAAAGTGATGATTATGAAAATGATATCGTGGAATAGTAGGGATATGAATAAGACCCCTAAAAAAAGAGTTATTAAGGAAGTAATAGTTTTTTATAGTCATGAGTTTATTTAAATACAAGAAATAAAATTAAGTATTGAGGAATGTAAGGATGCTTTTAAGAAGAGTTAGGAGATGAGTGATTGTCTAACAGTTTATTCTATGGGAGCTTCATGCGGTATTTCTATAATACGAGAAAAATAAAAATGATATGGGTTATTATTAGAAGTAAAAAGTAATTAGTTTACTAGAATATTTTACAAAAAAGAAGAAACCATCAAAGTTGGGGTTATAAATGTATATGCTTCAGCTATAGTTACTCCTTGTGAAATATTTTGAAAATATGTTAGCATATTTTTTCAAATATAATGATGATTCATTTTGATCTATGGATTCTTGGGGGTGATTTCAACACTATTCTATCTCCTTTGGAAAAGAATGGTGGTATTCCATGATGGTTTAAATCAATGCAATATTTTGCTTTATTTGTCAATTCAAATGACCTTTATGGGATGTTAGTCCTTCAAGTTTTCAATATACAGGGGATAATAGATGCTTTGGGTAAACTCATATACTAGAAATATTGGATAGATTCTTGTTATCTAATAAATTGTTGCAAAATATCTTAGATATTTTATTGCGAGTAGGATCAGATCACAAACCCATTATTTTGACTTGTGATTTACCCAATAACGTTCATCCAAATCCATTTTTCTTCCACTCTATGTGAATCTAAGACTCTCATTTTTTTTAGATGGTAATTTTATGGTGGGATGAATAAATATTTGAAGGATCATGTATGTATAGGCTTGTTCAAGAGATGAAATATTTAAAGGAGCACATGAATATTTGGTGTCAAATTTTTTGGTAATATTTTTAAAGAAAATAAATAAATTGAATCCAAGCTCAAAATTTCACAAGAGATAGTAGAAACTACTAGAATGGATCAATATTATTATGTGAAATAAAAAACAATTACTTTTTTATTATCAAAATACATTGAAAAAAGGAGTCGTATTGGTTTCAAAAATCTAGGGAGAAATGGCTCGAGGTAGGAGATAGAAATATAAAAAAAATCATGCTACAAAAAAAACTAATTTTACTTTTTGTCATATCAAAAATATTTTAACTCTGGATGGAAGAAATATTGAGGATGAAGAATATATAAGGAAGAAAACAATTAATTATTTCAAAAATATTTTATCAAATACTAGGCAAGAAAAAGAGGCACAAGATAAGCTTTTGTAAAATATTCCATCAATTATCACACAGGGAAAAAATGAAATATTTATGAATAATATATCTATGGAGGAGCTATATGAAGCATTTTTCTCTTTCCACCCTAACAAGGCACCTGGCTCCAATGGATTTTATACAATTTTCTTTCAAAAAGTTTTGGATTTATTGAAGAGTAATATGTTAATTGTAGTTGAAGAGGCCCAAAAAAGGAAGCTATAATAAGTGAGATCGATGCCATTTTTATTAAATTGGTTCCCAATAAAGGTAATACAAAATATTTTTAAAAAAATTGTCTAATAAGACTTTGTAATATAATTTATATAATCATTTAAAAATTATGACAAACAGGTTGAAAGGTATTCTAGATTATGTTATCTCAAAGGAACAAGTTGGTTTTGCTCATGGTAAAAAAATTCTTGATGGTATAATCATTACATAGGAGTACATACATTCTCTTAATTCTATGAAAAAACCAAGTATGCTTATGAAATTAGATATGAACCAAGCATATGATAGGATTTTCTAGAATTTTCTACATGATATTCTTAGAAAGCTTAGTTTTGATTAAAGTTGGTATGAATGGATTAAATGTTGTTATAGCACTATGAAATATTCTATCTTGATATATGGTTATCATATTGGTTACTTCAAGTCATCTTGTAGACTTTTTCAAGGTGATCCACATCCATTATTCTTGCAGAAGTGTTAGGGGGAGATTTCTCAAAGGCAAAAATGGAAGGAAAAATAAAAGGTATTCAAGTTGCAAAAAATGGTCCCTCCAAATATCATATCTAATTTTTTGATGATACTTTATTTTGTTCCATCCCTTAGTTAATGAGACCTTGGATTTTAAATCAATATTATCATGCTATGAGAATGCTACTAGATAGTTGGTTAATATTATAAAATCTGATATTTACAACAAATTATTGTGAATATTTTAGGGTTTAAAATTAAAACATTTCCATCAACCTACTTAGGTATTCCTTTGTATCATAAAGAAAATAAAAATGAGCTTTGGGTCTATTTTTTTGGATAGAATTAAAGCTTGTTTGATAAATTGGAAAGATAAGTTCTTAACCATGGCTGGAAGGCTACAACTCATAAAGACTACATTGCAATATATCCCTAATTTTATGATGTCACTTTCAATATTTCTAATAGGTATAGCATCAAAAAATGATAAAATTCAAAGAGACTTTCTTTAAAAAGGTTGTGAGAAAAAATAGGTTTCCTCTTTGTAGGTGGAATAAGGTTTGTAAAGGAAAGAATATTAGAGGAGCAAGCTTGTGGAATTGTAGACTTATGATTTTGGCATTAGAGGTAAATATTTGGTCGAGATTATTCAAATATCAAGGAAAGAATTAGGCAAAAATATTAATTCAAAAATATATAGGTTCTCTTGATGTAATGAAATTAATTAGAAAAGTAACCCTATGCAAAGGATCCTCAACATGGAACTTCATATAAAATACCACGGTTAGCTTTTGATGTAGCATGTAATGGGAGATAGCAATCACAAGATGCATAATAATATGAAATAAATTAAATTGGTGAGATGACTGAAAATATACTATACATAGAAATTATGGAGATGTTTACAAAAGTAGTTGTGGAGGAAATGAACACTTCATGAATATAGCTACAACTCAAGAATGGGTATTGAGCATATTACACCCATCACAATACATCACACTGGTACATCATGCCACTCTGGTCTACACTACTTCCCACTATCGTATTTCACTCTCTATGTATTCTACCTCTATGTCTATGGCCCTTTATATAGGAAATAGATTCCTTGGCCAACACTCTACCTAGATGTGCAAGGGACAACTTGCACTTTGACATGTGTGCATTTATTACATTGCATGAAGTAATTAGATAACTTACCCCTAAAGCAATCTAATGTTCTAAGTATTCACCAATAAAGGTACATTTACATAATTCAAATGATGTAATAGTCTATTTCTAATAGGAACAAGCTTGTGGAATTGTATACTTATGATTTTGGCATTAGAGGTAAAGCTTTGGTGGAGATTATTCAAATATCAAGGAAAGAATTGAAAAAAATATTACTTCAAAAATATATAGGTTCTCTTGATGCAATGAAATTATTTATAAAAATAACCCTATGCAAAGGATCCTCAACATGGAACTTCATATCAGATAGCTTGTAATTGATAAAAACATATTAGATGGTTAGTCAATGAGGGAAATTATGCAAATTTTTGGTCTGATGCTTGGTTGAAGCCTTAACCTCTTATATTTGACCCAAAATGGTAACCTTTGGCTCAAGATACCTAGCTTTTAAAGGTCCAAATGTCAAATACAATATTAATATGAGCAACAACTCCATATCATGGATTTATTTTAATAACCTGGTTGAAGGATAGGAACTAAAAACAATGTAGATGAAATTCAAAAGATGCTTCAAGAGTTTTATTTACCAATATTTACAATAAAGGATGATTTGGTTTAGAATCTATCAAAGGATGGTGTATATCCATTCAAGTTGGGATACGCAGATTTAGAGCAATCAAAATATTCTACTCCTAAATATTTTTCTTAGAAGAATGTCTTGTCATTTGAGGCTCTTCGTAAGGCCTCAAAATTCCTTTGGTTAGTAGTTCAATGTAATATTATTACAGGAGAGAGCTGAAAAAGAAGAGGATAGTGTGATAAGTATTGAGAAACATCATACCATTTACTTCTTCATTGTCCCTTTGATCATAGCATTTGGGGTTACTTTTTTTTTAATATAAAAATATATTGGGAAACTTGATGGCTTTTTATCCAAATTATCATAGGACCTAAATATCCAAAATCTCAAGTAATTTCAAATAGTAGAGCAATTGAATATTACTTACTAATGCAATAACATAAAGAAATCACTTACAATTTTTCACAAAATTTGTATACTAGCTTTATTAAATTTTCATTCCATTTCTCAAAACAAAACTTGGAGCTTTGTCTTCATAATATAATCTTAGAAAAGTGAATCTTGAACCTGCTCTCCTCACATATTCGAGAGATGCAACCTTTTCTATTCCATACATAAGACATACCCCTTGACTTCTTATCTTGGCACTTGTATACATGACTCTTGACTTTATATTAACTTAATACATGACACTTGTGAACATCATACACATACAAATTCTACTCTAATATTTACGTTGATACTTTTACATTCTAACCAAATAATGTAATATTCTCTAACACCCCTATGTATTACATTATTTTGTATGAAACTCTTTTGGAGAACATAGAAGGTTTTGAAATAATTAATATTTGTTTTGACCAAGTGCTTTTGTAAAAAATATACAAATTGATCTTCAATAGACACGTGTTTTATTTTTATATGATAATCCTATACATGATCTCTGATAAAGTGACACTGAGCTTCAATATACTTTGTACTTTCATGAATCATACGATTTTTGATCAATTTAATAACTCCTTGATTGTCATAATTTAGTATTATCAAATTTCTTTTGATCCCCATATCTGACAAGATATACTGTAACCAAAGTGCTTCACATATTGCATCTATTATTTCTTGATATTCTGCTTCTCTTTTAAGAGAGCTACTATAGGTTGTTTTTTACTATACCAACATATAGGTCCTGACCCAAGATATAACACATATCCTAATGTTGATTTTGTGTCATATATAGATCCAAAATTATTTGAATCTAAATATACGTATAAGAAAAATTAGTATTCCTCATATAGTTCAATCCATACTTTGTGGTTTTGTTAATGTATTGTAGTATTCCTTTTGTATATTTTTAATGGTTTTATCTAGGTTCTTGTATAAACCTAAAAATATAGTTTACAACAAAAACAATACCAAGCTAGGTATTGATTAAATATAAAATACTTCCAATTAATTGTTGATACGTAGTAGCTAAAACTGATGATGTCTCATCATATCTTGATAATTGTAATCCTTGTTCTATAGGTGTATCTTTAGGTTTACAATTTGTCATTCTATATCTTTCCAAGTGTTATTTTGCATATTTTATTTGAGCGGTTGTAATGCTATTTTCATTTTGATAAATTTTTAAACTAAGGCAATAGTGAAGAAGTCCTATATGTGTCAAAATCCTTCTCTAAGTCCTTTTTTACTTCATTTATCAAACTTTTTAAACTTCTTGTGATTATTATGTCATCAACATATACTATAAGAATTATTTTATTTGATCCATCCCTTTTATATAAATATTTGATTATGTTATAATTTGATTAGATTTATGTTGTAGCAAATGATCATTAATTTTTATGTACCATGCTCTTGGTGCTTGTTTTAAACCATATTATAGATATTTATTTAACTTATAGACCTTTTGTTCCTATTATTTAATAATAAAACCTATTGTTTGAGCCATATATACTTCTTCTATATCACCATTAATAAATGCACTTTTAGCATCTATTTGATGAATTTTCCACCTAATTTGAGTTACTAAAGCACAAATTGTTCAAATAATAGTCATTTCTATTGTAGACGTAAAATTTTCTTCATAATCTATTCCTTCTATTTGAGTATACCCTTTTGAAAATAATCATACCCTATATTTGTCAAGAGATCCATCTAACTTATACTTTATTTTGTAAACCCATTTGCACCATACTATTTTCTATCCTTGAGGTAGATTAACTAATTTCCATATTTTATTCTTCATTAATGTTGCATATTTTGATTCCATAGGTGTTTTCCATTCTAATTGTCTTACAACATCTTGAATAAATGAAGGTTCTATTAAACTCATCAATCCCATATTTATCCTTGTCATATTGTGGGTTTGAGGTCTTGTAGTGGTAAGGTCTAGCATTTGCTCAAGCTTTGAATTCTTGAGTGTAGCTATATACCATTTTGCATCTTTTCTTTGAGATGTAATTATTGATTTTGTATTTTCAACTCACTCACTAAATATTTCTAATTTCAATTCTTCACTAGATTAATTTTCTTCATCTAAAATATTTAGAATAGATCTTATATCAAATTCTTCATCTTTAATAATATCTTAGTTTTCTTCATCAAAAACTACATCTCTGCTCATAGTGTTTTTTTGTGATTGGATCAATTACTCTATACCCTATTAAATTGTCATCATACCCAAGAAGTATTTTACATATAGTTTTATCATCTAGTTGTATCCTTTTTTTTGTTGGAACATGTACACATGCCATACATCCAAAAATATTTAGGTGTTCTATTGAAGGTTTTCATCCTGACCATACTTTTTCAAGAGTAATACTTTTAAGCATCTGTGTAGGTGATCTATTATGTATATATGCTACAGTATTAACAAGTTTTGCCCAATATTGAATACCAAGATGTGTTTCTTTTAACATACAATAAATCATTTTCATAATGGAATGATTTCTTCTTTCTATTATACCATTTGGTTGAAGTGAATAATTTTATCTTTTTATATCCTTAAATTGTAGAAATGATTCAAATTATTTTGATAAAAATTCTCCTCCTCTACCAGTTGAATATTTTTGATAAATTTTCTTATTTTTATTTCTACAAGTTGCTTAAATTGTTTGAAGCAACTAAAGGCTTAAAATTTAAGTTTCAGGAAATATACCCACATTTTTATAGAGTAATCATCATCAAAGATTTGAAAATATCTATGTCCTCCAATGCTTGTAGTGTCCATTAATCCACATAGATATGTATATGTTAATTTTAATAGTTCCTAAGCTTTGTATTTATTGAATTCAAAAGGTATTATATGTTGTTTTCCTACAAGACATATCGTACAAACTATAGATTCCCATGAAATTTTGGGTAGTGCTTTGACCATTTGATATTTATTCATCTTATTCAAATAATATACGCTTGTATATCCTAACATCCTATGCCAGAGTTCTTTGGTTTCTAGTATTTTTGTTGCTAGAGCAACATTTTATAACTTGTCTAAAACAAATAGACCATTCTTATAAGAACTAGAAGCTATATATTTTTCTTGTTTGGTAATAAGACATTTCTTTTTGTTTTTAATTACTCTAAACTCAAATTATAGTTTTTATCCATGATTTGAGATATTGAGAGGATATTTGTAGTCAATCTAGGAACATATAATACATTTTTTACTATGCATTTTGTTCTTTGAAAATTGATTAAAATATGATGCAAGAGCATCCGGTGGCAGCAGAGCAGTCTCTCACCAACAAAAAAAATTATAAGTGTTTGCCTTGGTGTCGCGATATCATGACATGTCACGTTTTTGCAACTCAGGGAGGAGAGAGGAGGCACAGAGGAGAAATGACATGATTTCGTGACCTGTCACGAAATCACGATCGGAGCAGGTGAGAGAAGGTGCCCGAAAGAAATGTTGCGATTTCGTGAAATCGTGACCAGAAGATGAAAGAATGCATAAGGGAGGAAAAGTGTCATGATATCATGACATGTCGCTTATCACAACAAAGTGATGAAGCAAGGCGTAGGAGTGAAAAGTTTCACGATTTCGCGACATGTCGCAAAATCGCGATCGAAGCAGGAAAGAGAAGGCATATGCAGAATATGTCATGATTTTGTGACATGTTGCGAAATCATGACCGTAATAGAGGAGAGAGAGGGTCCAAGGAAGAACATAACAAAATCGTGACCGAAGGAGCAAGAAGAAGGAAAAAATGAAAAGATGTCATGATATCGCAACATGTCACGATTTCATGACCAAAGGAAAGAGAGAAGAGCCGAAAGGGGAGATGTCGTGATATCGTGACATGTCGTGATATTGCAACCAAAATGAGAAGAAGAAAACGAGGAAAGAAACTATTGCGATATCACGACATGTCGCGATATCACGACCCGAGGGAAAGGAAAGGCAGCGAGGAGAAAAATGTTGTGATATCACGACATGTTGTGATATCGCGACCCGAGGGAAAAGAAAGGTAGCAAGGAGAAAAATGTCGCGATATCGCAACATGTCATGATATCGCAACTCAAAGTAAAGGAAATGTAGTTAGAAGGAAAATGTCGCGATATCATGACATGTCGCAAAATCGTGACCTGAACAAAAAGGAGAGGCAGCGAGAAGGAAAATGTCATGATATCGTGACATGTCGCGATATCCCGACCCGACTAAGAGGAAAAGCAACAAGAAGGAAAATGTCACGATATCACGGCATGTCACGATTTCATGACCCAAATAAGAAGAAGGCAACAAGGAATAGAAATGTTGTGATATCGTGACATGTCACAATATCACAACATACTACTGGTTCACGATTTGAGAAGGCACATGTTACCAGGTGGTGTTTCCCAAAGCAGTCAAAGGCCTCATTAATGCATGATTGCTTGCTCAAAAAGTTTGTTGAGCATGGTGTCCACTCGACTACTGTGCCCAAAGGTCAAAGATGTTTAGATGGATCTTGAATGCGTGTTTCCATGGCTGACCCAGTGTCAGTTGCCAGTGAAGATAAAAGATAAAAGGTTCAGTCAAAAAAGAAGGTGGAGGAGCTAAGTTTTGGTATTAGGGAGATTGTATTCTTCCTGGGAGCATAGGCAGATCGTTGAACGTGAGGCATCTTGCAAATAGAAGAAAAAAAAAGGAAAACTATGCCTGCGGGCTAGTATTGTAAATTTTATTTTGAAATTTTAATGAAATGAAAGCTTGATCGATGAAGAAAGTAGTATTCTGGAAAGTGAAATTCAGCCCCCCCATTAAGTGGTATCAGAGTAGGGGTTCCTAAGTGTGTAAAAATATCATCGAAAGTGAGGCAGTTTACACCAGGATCTGTGGAAGAGCTTGTAAGAGAAACAAGAAGAATGCCTCCATGAAGAAATCGTGGTGGTGGAAGAAATATGGTGCCAGCAAAAAATTTTAGAGCTTTGTAGAGGCAAGTTCAAGCCCTACAAGAGGAGCTACGCAGAGGAATTGAACCCAGAGGAGAAGAAGGAAGTGAAGATGAAGTGGATGAAGAAGAAGACCAGTTTGAGGAAGAAGAAGAGGTTGTAGATCCTACACAATCCAGGTTATACAGAGCCATCTCCCAAATTGGAAAGAAACCAAAGATGGAGGTTTCTGTGTACTTTGGAAATCTAGATCCAGAGGAGTTGATTGACTGGATCAATGATTTGGAAGAATACTTTGAGTATGAAGAAGTTGAAGATCCTGATAGGGTTAGATTTGCCAAGACCAAGCTAAAGGGTCATGCCAACATCTAGTGGAAGGGAGTACAGCTAGAAAGAAATAGAAGAGGAAAAGATAGAATAACAAGATGGGATAGAATGGTAGATAAGCTGAAGAGACAATTTATCCCTACAAATTATGAATTGGATCTGCTAAGGAAAATGCATAGTTTGAGACAGTCCAACAAAACTTTCAAAGAATACACAAAGGAGTTCTATAAGATCTCCATTCGAACTAGCCATTTAGAGGCTAACAAGGAAAAGGTAGCCCATTATATTAATGGGTTATGAGCAAGTATTCAAGAGGAGTTAAGTCTGGTTAGGATTAGCACCATTGAAGATGCTTACCAGTTTGCTCTAAAGGTTGAAGAGAAGCTGAACATAAGGTTTGAGGGTAAGCAAAGAGGAAGAGGTCATGGTGGAAGAACTGGTGGAAGAATAGATGGAGGACGAGATGAGAAGAAAGAAGAAGCTAGCTGTAGTCAGGATCAGAAGGGAGATAATGATTGTAGATTCGATGGTCAGAATAACTACCAAAGAGGAAGAGGTAGATCTAGACGTGGGTATGGAAGAGGAGGATTTCATGAAACCTTTTTCCACTGTGGAGAAGAAGGACATTGAGCATTCAAGTTTCCACAACACCGAGAAAATATAGATAAGAGACCTGAGGGTCCTACAAGAGCTACTTTAGCAGATGAAGATGCTGAATCAAAACATTCTAAGGAGGCAGAAAGAGGAGAAGTGATATTCACAAAGAGAACCTTGTTGAATGAGGGGAAAGGATCAGACCAAAGGAGGAGCCTATTCCGCATAAGGTGCAAGAGTTCGGGTAAGGTCTGTAATGTGATTATAGATAATGGTAGTACTAATAACTTGGTTTCTAAAGAAATGGTTACTAAGTTATAGCTAGAGAGGAGGAGACACCCGCATCCATACCAGATTGCATGGTTGCGGAAGGACCATAGGACATTGGTCAGTGAATAGTCCTTGGTCAAATTTAATATTGGGAATTACTATGATGAGGTCCTGTGTGACATCTTGCCTATGGATGCTTGCCATTTGTTATTGGGAAGGCCATGGCAATTTGATCGGTGTCCAGTGCATGATGGTCATGCCAAAACTTACTTAGTGATGAAGGATGGAGTGTGACATAAGTTGAAGCCCTTGAAGGAGGTGGGCAAAGGAGTATGTAGCAGCACTAGAATCTATTTGTTGAAGGGGATGGATGATAGGAGGTTGCTGACAACAATGAGGGTGGAGGTTGAAGAGGTTGGAGATTTTGCAAGTTGTGAGAAGGTGACAGAACAACACAGAAGTGAAGATCACTTCTCAATCCACCTCGGTTGTCTGATGTAGGAGCATCTAGTGGTAGCAGAGCAGTCTCTCACCAACAAAAAAATTTCTAAGTGTTTGCCTTGGTGTCACGATATCACGACAGGAAAAAGTGTCGTGATATAGTGACATGTCGTGTTTTCGCGACTCAGGGAGGAGAGAGGAGGCGTAGAGGAGAAATGTCGCAATTTCATTACATGTCACGAAATCATGACCGGAGCAGGTGAGAGAAGGTTTTTGAAAGAAATGTCATGATTTTACAACATGTCACAAAATCACGACCGAAGAAGGAGAGAGAAGACGAGGAGCAAAGATGTCACGATATTGCGACATGTCACGAAATCATGACCAGAAGATGAAAGAAGGCGCAAGGGAGGAAAAGTGTCGCAATATCATGACATGTCGCATTATCGCGACAAAATGATGAAGCAAGGTGCAAGAGTGAAAAATGTCATGATTTCGTGACATGTCGCAAAATCACGACCGAAGCAGGAAAGAGAAGGCGTACGTAGAAGATGTCACGATTTCGTGACATGTCACAAAATCACGATCGTAACAGAGGAGAGAGAGGGTCCAAGGAAGAACATCACAAAATCATGACCGAAGGAGCAGGAAGAAGGAAGAAATGAAAATATGTCGCGATATCACGACATGTCACAATTTCATGACCAAAGGAAAGAGAGAAGAGCCGAAAGGGGAGATGTCATGATATCGTGACATGTCGTGATATCGTGACCCAAAGGAGAAGAAGACAAGGAAAGAAACTGTTGCAATATTGTGACATGTTGTGATATCACGACCCGAGGGAAAGGAAATGCAGTGAGGAGAAAAATGTCATGATATCACTACATGTCACGATATCACGACCCGAGGGAAAGGAAATGCAACGAGGAGAAAAATGTCACGATATCATGACATGTCACGATATCATGACCTGAAGGAAAGGAAAAGCTCGTGAAATCATGACCCAAATGAAAAGGAGAGGCAGCGAGAAGGAAAATGTCGCGATATCATGACCCGACTAAGATGAAAAGCAACAGGAAGGAAAATATCACAATATCGTGGCATGTCACGATTTCATGACCTGAAGAAGAAGGCAACAAGGAAGAGAAATGTCGCAATATCGTGACATACTGCTGGTTCACGATTCAAGAAGGCATGCATTACCAGGTTGTCTTTCTCAAGGTGGTCAAAGGCCTCATTAATGCATGATTGCTTGCCCAAAAATTTTGTTGAGCATGGCGGCCACTCGACTGCTGTGCCTAGAGGTCAGAGATGTGCAGATGGCTCTTGAATGCATGTTTCCACGGCTGACCTAGTGTCAGTTGCCAGTGAAGATAAAAGATGAAAGTTTTAGTAATAAAAGAAGGTGGAGGAGCCGAGTTTTGGGATTGGGGAGATTGTATTCTTCCTGGGAGCGTAGGCAGATCATCGAACGTGAGGCAGCTTGCAAATAGAAGAAAAAAAAAAAAAGGAAAACTAAGCCTACGGGCTAGTATTGTAAATTTTCTTTTGAAAGTTTAATGAAATGAAAGCTTGATCGGTGAAGAAAGTAGTATTCTCGAAAGTGAAATTCAGCCCCCCCATCAAAATATCCCCTACTCATTTGACCTCATATTTTCTATTATCAACTATGGCAATTGGTTTTACATATTGCTTTTAAAAAAAATTGAACCATCATTTATCTCTTGTCATATGTCTTCTTTCCCCTAAATCAATATACCAATAATTTTAACAATGATGTTTTGCGTTTGTTGACATGATTTATTCCTTTTGAAATTGACTTCCTTATCTCTCCAAATTTTAGAAATTTAAATTTATCAAATTGAAAAAATTAATTTGCAAAAACAAAATATTTGATTTGAATTCCTTTTAACTCCCAATTTTAATAAATTCTAAATTTTCAACTTTTCACTTTTCCCTAAATTTATAATATTTTATTTTCAAAAAATTAAATTAAAAAATTTCAATTGAACTTATCACTCCAAAATTAAAAACTTTAGAAACTTTAATTAAGTGCTATACTTCATAGAAAAGTGCCAAATTCTATGGTGCTTACCCAAAATTTAAATTGGATGCATACCTTTCACCTTCAATGTGATCATCAATATCATGCTCCATCAGGACATATGTTAGTGCCAACATTTTTTAAATCAAATATAGAATATGTTACACCTTCCTATTCTTAATGTTTCACATATGCATGTAATTCATTTCTCCTAGGTGTTGTTCCTTTTAAATGTTGTTGTAGCTTTCTCAATTTTGAGGACTACTTCCTCTTTTACCAATTGCTATTATAATTTATCCCAAGTACTATTTCCTCATCACAAATCATCATTGCTAAAAGAACCAATTATTTTTTCTTGGTGTACCATGTGCTACTGCTAGATAAACTAGATATTATTGTAACTTCTATACTTTTCTCAAGGTTATGATCCTTGGATAGCAATATTGCCTACTCTCTTGAGTAATGGTTTTCCCTTCTCTCCTAAGTAATGGCTTTGTTACCTTCTTTCCTAAGAAATGACATTGTCTTTTCTTCTATTAGATCTAAACTTGGCATGGTACCAAATGTAGTGCTTTTGATCACACTTAAATATTCAATGTTCTCTTAGAAAATTCCTTTGTTATCCACTTCTACTTCAGGTAGGAAGATTTAGGGTCTTCTCCAAATCGGATGACTTTTATTTACAACACTCCAACTTGGACTGCTTACTTTCCTTTCTTCCTCTTAGTTGCAAGCTCTCTTATTTTCATACATTGATTTCTAACCAACGCTATATTTTAGCTTCACTTCTATATATCAAAATATTCTACCTCAAAGATAGAACCACAACATTTGCCCTTGACCACTCTTAATTTTTTGTTCTTTTCTAGACAATAAGTTAATCAAAGCTTATATATATATATATATATTTTTCTTTTATATATATATATATATATCTTAGCCCATGTACTTTTCAATGCACTTCACAAATTATACTTGTACAATATGAATTCTTTAAAAATAATGTCAAGGTATTTAATAACCCAAAACTTATCTTGGCCTACGTTTTCTTCACGTGGCTCTTCCTAAAAATTCACACCAAAGTTTTCCTTTTATGCTAGCAATAGAGACTACTCGAAGTAGCTTTGAATGAGTCTATATAATGAAACACTGATACCATTGGTGGATTTTTAGCCAAATTATCAAAAGACCCAAATATCCAAAAATCTTAAATAGTATATCAACTTAATATTACTGGCTAATGCAATAACATAAAGAAAGTACTTACATTTTTTACATAATTTATAAACTAGCTTTATTCAATTTCTATTCCATTTCTCAGTGCAATACTTGTAGCTTTGTATTCATAATATAATCTTAGAAAAGTGACTCTTGAACTTTCTCTCCTCACATATTTAGGAGATGCAACCTTTCCTATTCCAAACACAAGACATGCCTATTGACTTATTATCTTACCACTTGTATACATGACTCTTGACTTTATATTAACTTAATACATGATACTTGTGAACATCCTACACATACACACTCTACTCTAATTGTAGCACCCTAAAATTGGTGCAATAAAACCTTGGTAAATATTTAAATTTGAATTTTAACCTCGAACCGCCCGTTAACCGCCTGTTAAACCGCTCTCCCCATTTTATGTGCCATTTTTAGGATTTTTTGTGACCGTTGGACAATATCGTTACCGATCAGACAATATCGCCTCAGATCGGATGATTTCGTCTGAAAGAGAGCGTCCAGATGATTTCATCCCAAAACTGATTTTTCAAAATTAGTTTATGTTTCAACAGCGTCTCTAAGTTGGACAGAAGCATGTCTGCATTGTTAGAGACCTCCCCCATTGGAGATCTTCTAGATTATGATGATCTCCAACCCCTTAACCTCCCTCCTAAGTCTATTTAATCTTAGGACCTCCCCTTGAACTTCCCTTGGCTGAATTTCTCTATAATTTAAGCTTTACAAGCATTAGAATACCTTGGATCACTACTTGCCTTTGTCCCTTTTGAATTTTTCTTGCAGGAACCTCATTTTTTTTCAGCCGGAGCAAGCTCAGATGATCCTGTATGATTTTGGATGATCACAGCACAATTCAAGACGATTTTGTATTTTACAGGCGATTTTGACTGCAGCCAACATTGGGGGCAATCAGTACCCTAAGTTTGCATTCTCTGTCCATTATCTACTATTTTTTTTTGCATTAGTTAGGCTTATTATTATTTTGCATCTTAGAGTTCACCTCATGTAGCGTAGATGCATGATATAATCAAAGTTAGTCATTAAAACAATAAATTTTACTTAATTTGTTATCTAAAGTTATCATTCTAGCATTCATACTTTCTTTTCTATCATTTTCCCTTGCTTTTGCAATTGTATTTTTTGTTCTTGGTATCCATTTCTATAATTGCAGGTCTCTGACGAATTCGTCTGATGAATTTGTCAAATTAGAGATGATCTTGTCAAATTAGAGACGATCTTGTCAAATTATAGATGATCTTGTGATCAGAGACAATATTGTCAGATCACAGATGATTCTGTCGGATCAGATGCGATCTGGACTGCATCAAGCCTCAGAATCTCCATCAAACATCTAGAAATAGGTATGTTATTTTTCTTTTAGAATAGTCTCTATATTTCACAACCATTTTTGTTTTTTGTATTCATTTAATTTGCATTTTCATAATAGTATAACTTAGATTCATTTGGCCAAACCTAGGACTTGGATGATTAAATTTAAAACTAAACACATCAAACTCATTCCCAACCTAGGCGTGGAAATTGCCACTAAAATTTTCCTGGTGAACCCCACCATCCATTGAAAATTCACCCTTATACACCTCCCCCGAAAGACGGAACCTTCAAAGAGCCTCTCAGTCCGAGGTATTGTCCCATCCTTTTCACATCCCCCTTTTGGGCACGGATCCTATAGCCTGAAGGTAAGGGTGCGAAAAATTTGGAGCGATACATTTTGGTGAACTCGATGTGAAAAACTAAAAACCTTTTGAAAACAACTCAATTCAATCCAAAAAAAATAAAACAAAACATAAATGCATTTAGAATCAAAGATTGCATGTCATATTTAGATGGTAGATTATAATAAAAGACGAGATGTCACCATTAATGTTGAAAATCAATTAGCAGCTATAGAGATTACTTTTGTGCTTAGAGTACCTCAAACAAATAGGGTTCAACCTTTGTGGGATGAACTTAATAGGAGATTAGATCTCATTTCATCTAGAGCAACTGAACATAGGCAAATCAAGAGGTTTGTCTTAGATAGAATCCTGGATTTCGATCAAGTGATTTTGTATCATGAACTTTAGAGAGCTTGCCATAGGTGGTTAGTAGATAAAATAGCCCTTGTGTCTTCTGAGTTGTATACCTTTGAGGAATACCTCGATAACGCAGCTATAGTACTTCAATTTCTAGCTTGTATTAAGGACCAAGAAGCTGATCTTGCAGATAGAAAAATATGGAATAGAGTTCCCAGAGCTATGTTATATCGAGAATATTGCCATGAGATTTATTTTTACAAAAAAA